>JAJEJO010005223.1:171841-215178 GCA_020662805.1 Glaucomys volans
GGAGAGTCAGGATCCATAGGTTCACAGAGACAGGGAATTTCTCAAGGACAGTCCAGAGACACCACCAGACGTGCACAGTCTGGCCAGAGGCAATCCTCACACTCTGAGTCCCGGATATCTCCGAGGAGGACATCAATTCACACTGAATCAAGTGGAAGTGAAGGCCACTCGGACATCTCCCACAGACAGTCAGGATCCACTCAGAGACGTGCTGAATCTCAAGATGGAGAACTGGGATCTGGTCATACACAATCACGTAATTCTTACCAGCAGTCAAGAGATAGTATACGATGGCAATCAAGTAGTATTCATGGTCAGTCTGGAAGAAGACATTTTCAGTCACAGAACAGCAGAAAACAAAGACATGGATCAGGTCAGAGTTGGAGGCATGGCAGTTATGGTCGTGCAGAATATGACTATGGGCATTCTGGTTATGGACCTTCTGGAGGTAGCAGAAGTAGCAGTCGCACTTCTAGCCCTTTAAGATCAACAGGTAGAGCTACAAATACTTCTGTGTTCACACATGTACAATCTGTTTCTATATCTGACCAAATTGGATTCAAAGCACCTGGAAGAGCAGGAATGCAGTTTTCAAATAATGGACAGTCTGAAGTAAGTCAAGGGCAATTAGTTGATTCCCACAATCAGTCTGGATCCCATGTAACAAGAAGACAAGGTTCTAGTAATGTCCATTCTATAGTAACTCCTGAACAGTCAAGTGACAGGAATGTTCAATCTCAATTTGGTACAACTGGAAATAGGAGTTCTATTCACAGTCAGTCAAGTGACTACTCTGGATCTGGTCATAGACAATACATGTCATTTTGTGGACATTCAGAATTTTATTCTCCTAGAAAGCAATCTGATTTCAGCACTAATGAAAGGCAAGAATATAGCCAGAGCCAATTAAGTGACAGCTATGAGCAGTCAAATGACAATATAAGCAGAAGTCAAAGATCCTTTTCTAATCATTCCCTGTATCAGCAAGACCCTATGGGATCTGAAGAGTATAGGTGTTTATTAACAAATTCAGCTACATGGGGTGGGGGAAGTCAAGGACAAGAGTCAGGATCTAATCCATCTGGAAGCATCAGAAGATACAGTCAGGATGTAGATAACAAGCAGACAATAGGCTCTGAAGTCAGAGATTACCATGGGACGGGAAGAATAAAGTCAGGTTCCCTCTACTTAGTTAGTAATACTCCACTCTATGAATATGTCCAAGAACAAAGGTGCTATTATTCTGAATAAAAAGTAAGTAGGAAACAAAATAACCCAAGATAAGAACCCAATGAAAAATGAGACACATAATAAGAAAATAATATATTTAACAGATTCCTTCTTTTGGTAGTAGGGCTTTTACATATGTTCTTTTATATTAACTATAGTACTGTACTCTTATTAATTTTGTTTGGTGCTGGTCTTTTTGTAAGGCTCCATAATCACTGAGCTCCTTGGATAGATAGTAGTGAACAGAAGAAGTAAACAGCATTTGAGCCTACATCAGAAGTATATAATAAAGTGATCTGTATATTTAAGGACAAAATGAGCATTAAAAATTGTTTTGAGACTCAAAATTTGGATTTTCTAGATTTTGTTTTAATTGATTATTAACAAACCTATCCAAGAAGCTAAGAGATATAGTTTAAGAACCAAAATTTCTCTAATAACAATATAACACATTCCATATCCTAAAGAAAGAATGTGGTAGTTCTCAGGTAAAGATTCAGAATATTTTCATCTTTTTGTGTCACCATTGGGACTCTGTACACTATTGGATTTATTGTCATGCCCTCCTGGATATAAGGACAAAAAATTGCATTACATTAAAATTGACAACAAACTTTTCATCAAAGCATTGTTTCTCTTCTCTTTCATGCCCACAAACACAAACATAGCTCCCCGTCACAGTCAGATGTACATTTTTTCTTCTACCTATGAACACCTAGATGGCAGTAAAGCACTCAGATACTAATAATAAGGAGTCCAGGTCTGTTTGCTTCACATCTCTTTAAGAGCTAAAAATGGAGTTACATGCTCAGGAAGAAAGAGTTAAGATGTTTCAATGACAACCCACTCTAAGTTCAGAACAGAAAAATTACTGATTTCTACCTGATGTAAACATCTGCTTCTTGACACAAAACAACGTATGAAAGAAAATAAAGTTGAGACTGGGAGGTGTACCTCAGTCGGAGCGGACTTGGCCTGGTCTATGCAGGCACAAGGTCCCAGGTTTAATTCTTAGGGATAAAAAGTAAAAAAATAAAGGAGGTGTTTCTCAGTGGCAGAACATTTGCCTAGCAAACACAAGATCCTAAGTTTCTTCTTCAGTATTGCAAAAGAAAACAAAAATGAATAAATTAATTAAGAAGTCCAAAGAAGGCAAAAGTCAACCATATCTGAACTTTTCCTCAATCTAATCACTGAGGAAAAGCATTGACAGGAAGAAAGGCTTTACACTGAACTGACCTATGCTTTGGTTAACCATGATCATCACAGCAAACATTATCAAACATAACCCCAAAGTGGCTATTTCCTAACGTCACCTGAGATCTAGAAATAAGAACTATGCACTATAGATTTTCTCTGCCAAAGACATTATTGAAATAACCGTATGAGTGGAGGCTAATAGGAGTCCAAAGTTTCCTGTAGAAAAAAAACGATTAAAAATATATTCCTGCCTAAGAGGAGAAAATATGTGAATTTATTCTGAATAATGAGAAATAATAAGAAATAGAAAAAAATATTGACTTCAGCAGAAAGTTTACTATTATAAAATCAAAGGTAATTTCCAGAATGTCAGAGCTAATAAGAACTTCAAAGATCATCCCCTTAATTTGCAGGTTAAAAGAAAAAGAGGCACTTGAAACATTTTTAATAATTCTCTAATTATCCAGTAATAATCTCCTAAATCAGAATTTGGTATTCTCTCTCTCTTTACCTCAATATTAAGCTGTTATTCTCCACCTTCCTTTTGTAATTCAAGTTCAAGTGCAATTTGTCAAGGGGTATATAAAATCACTAGCCCTAACATTTCAAGATGGTCAAATGGAGACACCCAGAACTCATTCACTTCCTCCTTCACAAAGAAGATCCAAAGCAACAAGTGTTCAGCTGCATTTTGAGGTGAGTGACCATGGGAGAACACAGGAAATCAGCAAGAGAGACTGGAACCTAGTAACATTCACAGACCTGGGATAGCAGCATAGTAAGAGAAATATTTTGATTTCTGCCACACTGGCTCTATAGCCACAGAAGGGGGAGAGGAGTTCCCTTTGCAGGGTAAGAGTGAAAGAGAAAGTCCCAGCAAACCTATCAGTGCAGATACTGGAAATCCTAACCACTAAAAATTTTGCAATACTCACAGACTTGCAGCCTACTCAGACAAATAATCTGAAATCTGCACAGTAGCCTTGCCTTGGGAAAGGATTTAACATCATCTCTCAGAACATCCCTATATGCTGTAGAAAGGAGGCATCTTGAGAAGGGACCCATGGTCTGAATTTTGACTACTCATGGAGCCATAAAACCCTGTGTGATCCCATCTCTTGGACCCCACAGAAACACCCCTGCACTGGCTCAGTGGATAGTTGCCTTGTGAACCAAAGTTGACCTTTGGTTCACAGAACCTGGCAGAATGACTATGACTCAAACTCACTGCACTGTAATTCATAGCTGCTGTGACATGAAGGGGAATGGAGAACACTGCCCTCAGGAACCAGATCAGGGAGCATGCCCTCAGACCAGGGGTGTAACCATGAGGATTCACGTGAATGCAGGCAGATGCCCATAAAGTTCCCACTGTCCTTCCCTCTGCACCATGCACAGTGATTTGCTAATAAAAGGGCAGAAAAATAACACTCTGGACCCATTGCTGCCTGGCCCACATGGCATGCTTAGGTGGCTTTGAACAATGCTAATTCTCTAGCCATTATCCTGCTTATAGGCACATATGAACAAAGGAGGCCCTAAAAGGAATCTTACCAGGCTCTGGCCATATCCTGCTCTCACCTACTCCCTGATGGGCCCTAAAGCTGAAAGTCTTGGGGAGAAAGCCCTTACAATCACCCAATCCCTGGGCATGCATGCCAAAAGAGGCCTGAGAGGAATTTTGCCTGGCTCTGACCATGTCCAGTTCTCAATGGCTCCAAGGCAGGCACCACAGCTGAAAGTCAGGAGGAGAAAAGACCTGGTCATCAAACCATCCCCAGGTATGCACAGCTTGGCTGGGGAGGGGACCAAAATTATACTCCTATGTGGGTACTTACACAACTACAGTGGAGAGAAACATTACAGTGCCTGCTGCCACCAAACCTGTACCGTTCCCACCACCAGATACCCCCACACCATGTCTGATCACTCACTTGTAAGGAATGGATATGAGTGCCACAGAGAGGGTACTATGGTTCCCGCCACCATCTCTCCCCAGGAACCCCCTGATTATACACCATCATCTGGTCAGAGAACAAGTGCTTCATTCCCTTCATTGTTTCTGATGTGGAAGTCTTTACAAGTAACAGATGGATCATCAACAGTATCTGAGAAAACTCATTATCCAACAGAGGACACCACTTATATTGTAGGAGTAGCCACAAAGTATGACCCTTCACTCTGCTCTTTACACTATATATCCACCTGACCACCCATTCTTGTGTGGCCCACAGAGATCATGGGGTCTCTCCAACTCTGAAATGGATTGCACCCCAAATCACTAACCACAGCCAAAAAAACTACAGGGAGGCTACACTAAGGTGCCCAGATGGAAACGAAGCCAATAGTGCATAACAAACCAACACTCCCAAAACAACTTTAGGAGAAAGCCACTTAATAAGAAGGCTATTCCTCCCATAAAAATAGGTGGAATTACCAGATAAACAAATCTCAACAAAGGAACACAAAAGATATGCAAAAACAAGGTAATATGACACTTCCAAAAGATCTTAATTCTCTAGCAACAGATGACAAAGTTATTGAAATGAATGAAATGCCTGGTACAAAATTCAAAAGAATGATTATTCAAAAGCTCAATAAGTTTGAAAGGACAGAGATAGTTAAATGAAATTAGGAAGAAAATAAAGAATGTGAATGAGAAATATAGCAAGAAGATGAAGATTTAAAAAAAAAGAACCAAACAGAAATCTTGGAATAAAGAGTTCAATTAAGTTAAATAAAAATATCAGTTGAAAGCATCAACAATAGACTAGATTAAGAGGAGGAAGGGATGTTTGAGCTTGAAGACAGTCCTTTTGAAATATCCCATTCAGGCAAAAAGAAAAACTGAAAGAATAAAAGGGTATTCAAGGTTTGGGGGGATACCCTTAGACAAAAACAAACACTCACAGCACTGGAATATCTGAAGGGAAAGAAATAAAGGTTAAGGACTCATTCAATGAAATAATAGTGTAAACGTCCTTATTCTTGGGAAACACCATGTACAGAGGCTTCTAGAACTACAAATAGACCACCAGAAAAGATCTTCACTGTGGCATATTATAGTAAAACTGTCAAAAATGTTAAGACAAAGAAAGAATTTTTAACTCTGTAACAAAAAATCACCAAGTCACATTCAAGGGCAACCTCATTAGACTAAACGGCAGATATGTTAGCAGAAACCCTGAAGGCCATTGGAATGGAATGATATATTCTAAGTCCCAAAAGAAAACTGCCAACCATGATTATTATATTCAGCAAGGCTTCCCTTTGGATAGGAAGAAGAAATAAAGACCTTCCAAGATAACCAAAAACAGGAAATTCATGACCACCAGAACAGCCTTACAAAAGTTGCTTAAGGGAGTCCTATATCCAGAAGTGAAAGAAAGATAATGCCCAGCATGTGAAAGTATAAATCCCCTAGAAGTTAGTGATTTGGGGTACAATCCATTATCGTTTATGTAATGGAGAAACAGAAAATAATAAAACATTATCAATACCATAAATCATCAAATCCCACAGATGAACAAGAGAGGAAGAAAAGAAAAAATATTCAAAACAACTAGAAAAAAAAATCAATGAAACAAAAGAAATAAGTTCTTACCTTTCAATAATAACCTTGAATGTAAATGGACTAAATCTTCTAATTAAAAGATACAAGTCTGGTGTGGAGGCACAAGCCTGTGATCCCAGCAACTCAGGAAACTGAGACAGAAGAATTGCAAGTATGAGACCACCCAGCACAAATTTATTGAGACCCTGTCTCAAAATAAAAACTAAAAAGGGTTGGGGGTATAGCTCAATGGTAGAGCATGCCTGGGTTCAATTTCCAGTATTGCAAAAAAAAAAAAAGGAAAAAAAAGAAAAGAAAATGAAAACCAAAAGCAAGCAGCAGTAGCTATAGTTACATCTGATAAAATAGACTTCAAGACAAAACTGTCAGAAGAGACAAAGAGAATCACTACATAATCATCAAGGGCTCAATTCATCAGTCAGAAAAATGAGAGATTACACTCCATTTATGTTTGAATTATCAAAATGTACACATGAATTCTACTGTCATGAATAACAAATTAGAACAAATAAAAAATACTTAATAAACTATAATGATTGTAAATCTACATGTACCCAAAGCCAGAGCATTTAATTTTATACAACAAACACTATTAGCTCTAAAGGGAGAGAGATAGACTCCAATATAATAATAGTGGGGAATTTCAAAACTTGACTTTCATCAATGGACAGATCATCCAGACCAAAAAATATATACATATCAAGAAACAAACATCAGGGCTGAGGCTGTGGCTCAGTGGTAGAGCACTTGCCTAGCATGTGTGAGTCATTGGGTTTGATCCTCAGCACCACATATAAATAAATAAGCAAAATAAAGTTATTGTGTCCATCTACAACTAAAAATATAAAAAAGAAATAAACATCATACTTAAATTATACTACAGATCACATTATTTACATTACAGTAGACATTTACAGAACATTCCATCCAATAGTTGCAGAATACGTATTCTTTTCACCAGCATGTGTAACTTTAAAATAGACCACAGATTAGGCCACAAAACAAGTTTTAATAAATTTTAAAAACTTAAATCATATCCTGTATCCTTTCTGATCACAATGGAATGAAACTGACAGTCAACAGCAAAAGAAATTTTAGAAATTATACAAATACATAGAGACTAAACAAATCACTTTTGGGGTGGGGGCTGGGGTACTGGTGATTTAACCCAGGAGCACTTTACTACTGAGCTACATCTCCAGTCCTTTTTATTTTTTGAGACAGGGACTCACTAAATTGCTGAGTGTCTTGCTAAGTTGCTGAGTCTGGCCTCTTAAAAGTTTTGATCCTCCTGCCTTAGCCTCCCAAGTATATGAGATTATAGACATGGGACAACACACCTGCTGAATAATGCACTTTTGAACAAAAGTGGGTCACTGAGGAAGTCAGAGGGAAATTTAAGAGATTTTTGAAACAAATGAAAATGGAAACAAAACATACCAAAACATGTGGGATACAGCAAAATCAGTACAAAGCAGGAAAGTTTGTATCAGTGAGTGCCTACATTTAAAAAAAAATAGAAAGACTTCAAATAACTTAATGATGCTTCTCAAGGACTTAAGAACAAACCAAACCCCAAATTATCAGAAGAGAAACAATAATCATTGGAGCAGAAATATATGAAGTAGAGACTTTAAAATATGAGAGATCAATGAAACAAAGAATTGATTTTGTGAAAAGAGAAACAAAATTGTCAAACCTTTAGCTAGACCAGTTAAGAAGACAGAAGGCCTAAATAAATAAAATTAGAGATAAAAAAGGAGACATTACAACTGATAGCACAGAAATACAGAGGATCATTAGGGATTTTTAAAAACTACATGTCAACACATTGGAAAGTCTAGAAGAAATAAGAAATTTCTGGACATATATGACCTACCAAAATTGAACCATGAAGATATTCAAAACCTGAGTAGATCAATAATAAGTAATGAAATTGAACCAATAATAATCAATGTTCAAATAAACAAAAACCCAGAAGCAAGGGGCTGGAGATATAGTGGCAGAGTATTGGCCTAGATTGTATAAGGCCTTGGTTCAATCCCAGCACTACAAAAACAAACAAACAAACAACAACAAAACCCCAGAACCAGAAGACTTCACTGCTAAATTTTACCAAACTTTTAAAGAATAAGGTCAATTATTCTCAAACTACTCCAACGAAAGGGAGAGAATCCTTCCAAACACATTCTATGAAATCAGCATTACTCTTTTATCAAATACAAAGACACAACAACAACAAAAATTGATCAATATTGCTGATAAACATAATTGCAAAAATTCTCAAATAAAATACTAGCACATCAAACTCAACAACACATCAATATATCATACACCATGATCAAGCTGGTTCAAAATACACAAATCAATGAACATAATACATCACATCAATAAAATGAAGGGAAAAAATCATATGATCATCTCAATTGATTCAGAAAAAACATTTAATAAAATCCACATCCCTTCATGATAAAAGGTCTGAATAAATTAGGTATAGAAGGATCATACCCCAAGAAAACAAATGTATGTATGACAAACTCAGAGCCACCATCATACTGAATAAAGTTGAAAGCAATCTAAGATCAGAAATAAAATGAGATGCCAACTTCACCACTCTTATTCAATATAGCTATACCACAAATTTTATCTGGAGCAATCAGGATAGAAAAAGAAATAAAAGGGATACAAACAGAAATGGAGGAAGTCAAATTATACCTGTTCGTATCTGATATGATTCTATACATAGAAAAACATAAAGACTCCACCAAAACACTAACAGAACTGATAAAGAAATTCAGTTAAGTTGCAGGTTGAAGGATATAAAAATCAGTAACTTTTCTATATACCAATAACAAATTTGCTGAGAAAGAAATCATGAGAGCAATGCCATTCTCAATGGCCACAATAAAAATAAAATACCTAGAAATAAACTTAACTAAGGAAGTAAAAGATTCCAGTAAAAATCATAAAACACCAATGAAAGAAACTGAAGACACTAAAAGATGGAAAAGACCTCCCATGTTCATGAATTAGAAGAATTAATATTGTTAAAATGTCCATACTACCCAAAACCATCTACATATTCAATGTAATCCCCATCAAAATACTAATTACATTCTTCACAGAACTAGAAAAAAAATCCTAAAATTCATATAGAAATATCAAAGACCCAGAATAGTCAAAGCAACTTGGAGCAAAAAGAACAAAGCTAGAGGCATTATGATACCTGATTTAAAGACACACTACAGAGCCATAGTAAGCAAAACAGCATGATGTTGACATCAGAAGAAATACACAGACCAATGGAACAAAATAGAGATCCCAGAAATAAGCCCACACATTTAGTAGCCAGCTGACTCTCAACAAAGGTGTCAAAAATATACACTGGAGAAAGGATACTATCTTTAACAAATACTGCAGGAAAAACTAGATATCTACATGCAGAAGATTGATACTTGACCCCCCTCCCCCTGGCTCTGTCCAAAAATCAACTGGAAATGAATCAAAGACCTAAATGTAAGAAATGAAACTCTTAAATTACTTTAAGAAAACATAAGGAAAACACTTCAGGACCTTAGTATAAGCAACGATTTTCTGAACAGGACCCCAAAAGCATAGGAAAGAAAAACAAATATTGACAAATGGGATTACATCAAACTAAAAATGTTCTGTAGAGCAAAGGAAACAATCCTCAAAGTGAAGAGACAACCTAAATAGGTAAACATAGTTGCTAGCTATTCATCTGACAGAGGGTGAATATTTAGAATATCTAAGGAGTCCAAAAAACTTGAAAATAAAAAAGAAGGGATTCAATTAAAAATAGGAAACTGATCTAAATAAACACTTCTAAAAAGAAGAAATACAAATGGTCAATAAGTGTATGAAAAACTACTCAATATCATTAGCCATCAGAGAAATGCAAATCAAAAATACAATGAGATGCCATCTTAACCTTATTAAAATAGCTAGTCAATTAAACAAAAAACGCTAATGCTGGTGCAGATGTGGATAAAAAGGAATACTATACACTGTTGGTGGGAATGTAATCTAGTGCAAACACTGTGGAAATCAGTATGGAGTTTCCTCAAAAAACTAAAAATAGAACTACCATATGATCTAGCTATCCCACTCCTTGGTATATATCCAAAGGAAATGAAATCAGCATACCTAACAGATACTTGTCAGTATCTATTCAAGAGATATACTTGCAGGTAACTAAAAGTTGTTGACCTGAAAGTAGAATAGTGATTACTAGGGCCTGGGAGGGATGCTAGGGCAGGGATGGAATAAGAGTTGTTGGATATGATCAATGTACACTGGATGCATGTACGAAAAATACCACACTGAATCCCGTATAGTTAATATGTTAGTTAAAAAATTAAAATTCAATCATGAGCACTATTAGAAGCAGATATTATATGGAAAAACAACAAAAAGGCTCATTTTTCTGATAAGTATTGGAACCTATGTATGTAGTCTTAATTTATTTCAAGAACTAGTCTTTAAGAACTTTCAGTCATGATATGTGATCAAAAGAACACTAGTCTTTGTGTACAACCAGTGAAACAATAACTGTACTCCATTTGTGTTCAATAAAAAAAAAAAACACTAGTGAAATTAAAAATTACTGTTACACTATTGACGATACATGAATTGTTGTATATGTGGTTATTAACCCTGAACAGCAAAGAATTCAGACAAATATGTCCATCACTACTCATTCACTGGATGAGTGTTAATTATTTAAAAAGTCATTAGAAATTTAAGTTTGATATTTAATCTCATGCAATTTCTGCTGTAGGTAAATGAGACTCATAGAGATTAATTTGCCCATATTATGCAGCTAATTAGACGTTCTATTGTGACCACAGTATAGGTCTCTAATTCTCAAGCCAAATCCCTTCCTATTCTTCCAGGGAGTTTGCACTCATACTCTATATTCCACATTCCTAAATCTGTACATTTACAAGTATCTAAAATTCTGATCCCCTGAATCAATGTTAATTGGCTTTTATTATATGTGTGAATATATGTGTGGAAGTACAAATATATATTTGATCATACCCATTTTAAGTTTAAATATAATTTTAAAAATTTAATATAGTCCAGATTGCTAAAATCCTCAATAATTAGTTTTAATCAAATTGGGGGCAATTATTCCTTATAAATCATACCAAAGATACTTTAAAATAATAGTTACACATTTCCCTTTTAAGGTAAAAGTAAATGTAAAAATGAGACAAAAGGAGTGATTCACAAGAAAAAAGATTAGAAACTGGGGTGCCATGTGGAATCTCTATGAAAAGTTGAATTTCTTGGAGTTTATTCAGCTGGAAAGAGAAGAATCATAGGAATACACAGTTAGAGATTTCCTTTTCTACTGCTACTTATATGCCAGAATCCTATAGGTAAAATATGTCTATGCCAAGGAATACCCAGTGATATGAAAGAATTAATTCCAGTATGGTTGGGACTGTCAGGGAAGAGCACATACACTGAAGAGGAACTCTGAGTGGCCAAACTGGGAGGCACAAAAGATAAAATTCTTCTTCCTCCAAATTTTCTAAAAAAAGATGCCCTTAAGATAAAGGGAAATTTAAGATCAGTTTATACTGACACACTGCATATGCTGGCTTCTTAAGTGTAAGACATAGTGCTCTCATCCCAAGGGTTTCTGATAACAAAAGACCATCTAAAATAAAAATACAAGCTGACAGCAACCTGTGTTGAGCATGATAATGCAATCAAAGGTAAATATGTAAGGTGTAGAGGAAATGAGAGAGAAAGTAGAAAAATAGGAGTAAAGATAGAGGCAATGCTGGATTCAATTACAAATTAATCAAGCCAGCAAAAAGAAGGTAGCTTTTTCCTTTTTTAATTTTGATCTTTTTATTTATTCTAATTAGATACACATGACAGTAGAATGCATTAATACATTTTCATAGATCATACATAGAGTGTAATCTCTTATTTTTCAGATTACCTTTCTCTTTAATAATTAATCATTTAGCACAATTAAAAGGCAACTAACTCAGACTCAAAAATATTTTAAGTGACATCTTACCTAATATTTATGGACACGGTAAATCAAAGTGAGTGAAGCTCTGCTTACAATAGATAGAATCGCCAGTACAAAGTCACAATTATTTGCTTTGTATAATAAAGCCACCTAGCACAAGGTGTATTTACTAGGGAAAATGTGTCTACTTTATAAAGATTACTTAGCTATACTAAATTCTCTTATATTACATTTTTTGCTTTTCTCCATGGTGTACACTGATAAAAATCATATGTCCTCCCTCTTACTGTCTACAAATAAATACAGCAATCAGGAAAAGGATGTAATGGAGGATCGCCCTCTACTTCCAAATCACTTGGATATGTTTCTAGCTTCAGCAACTTTCTCTAGGATTAAAGTTTTTAAAGATTGGCTGATTATCTTAATTAGAACACAGACACAAAAGGTAAGAGGCAGTTTAGGAAGGAGGAAATGTAAAGAGACCCTGAAACACGTGAACAGGATGATCTGCTTTGGCTAGAAGGCAATATCTAATGAGCTCAAGAGTTCCATATGTTTAGGCAAATTACCCAGAATTTCAGGTCATTACTTCAAGATTCCTTTAAAGTTCTAAATCAGAAAACTGAGATCCAGTCTACTAAAAGTAGATTTCTAAAACTAAACTTGACACAAAATATTCAATATTTGTGTTATTTATTCCACTGTGAATCTCTAGCCAGTATGTTTCAGAGATTCGTTTAAAAAATCTTGCATATCAAAAATTATTTCTACAGAAACAATCAAGGGTCAAAGAGGTTAAAAAAACCTGGCCCGCCTTACTGATAAGTAGCAAAGTGGCAATTTGATCACTCTCCACTCACTCAAAAGCCCAGGCATCTTCTGCTTCATCAGGTTATTCCACACAGAATTCTTAACACCTAGAGAGCATACATCAACTGTTGTTTTCCTTTACCTTCTTTCCTCTAAAAATCAGTTTATGTTTCCTCTTTTACAGTCAACAGACAGATGGATGAATAGACAGAGACAGTTTTACATAGGTTTTTTAACTTTTAAAATGTTAGTATCTTCTCCATACCTCACTCTGCACTATCACTCTTTCCCTTTTGTTAAGAGGGCAGTAGTTCAACCATGTTTCTTCAACTTCTCAAGGTGAGACTTGTGTTGGGGCTGTTATTTGTTGACTTTCTAGGCTAGATGGATGTCTTTAAAACCAATCAACTAATCAACAAACTAAACCACACCTCATTCAAACTAATTTACCCTGAG
The DNA here is from genome assembly GCA_020662805.1 of Glaucomys volans. NCBI lineage: Eukaryota > Metazoa > Chordata > Mammalia > Rodentia > Sciuridae > Glaucomys > Glaucomys volans. The sequence continues at coordinate 185,131 of JAJEJO010005223.1, forward strand.
TAGCACTTAAAAACATATTAGAGCCTCCAATTGTTTCCAATCAGTGCAATTTCAGAGGCTGGATGAGGGTATGTTGCTTCCAAAATGCACCTCATAAGCTCAAGATTTGAATATTTGGGGATTAGGGGAATATTCAGAGAACTTGATCTTCTAATAACATTACTAGTTGGTTCCTACTGCTTTTTTTCTTCCAAATCCTTGCCTTGCTCTTTCTAATACCCTTCTGGCAAATTTTGTCAGGCTTAGCTAGCAAAGCCTGAAAGAATAGATGGGCAAGCTCCACCTATGTGTGACAAAATACTCATTTCTACAGCTCTCCTTCAACAGGAAATCCAAGAATGTGGGCTAGGCTGATCAGCAATCTCTCTCTCATTAGTTAGATGACAGAATCCAGATGATCTAGACAATGTGGGTGTTGTCAGTGCAACATTAGGGTCACTCATTCATTCATCTATTCATTGGAAAGGCGTTAATAACAACTTAATTGACAGACATTGTACTTGGTATAGAAGTTACAAATATGAGAAAGATATTATCTGTCCTTCCAGAGTTAACATGTTCATTAAAAAGACCAAACTATGAGAAAACAACAGACATGAATACTGTGGCAAGAGCAATAAAAGAGATGGCCAAGAACTGTATTTATAGTGATCAACTAACCCTGATTAAAAGAAATATGATTTACAGAAATCTCAAGAAAAGAGAATTTTCAGTGGGTCTATAGAAATGGCCAGGATTTATCCATATTTACTTATAAGACATTTTTTAAAACTGTATATAAAATCTTATTATAAAAAAGACCATGATAAGCTTGGGAAACCGGAAAATAATCCAGCATAGCTTAAGACACAAGAGCATGAGGCACACAGCAAGAAAATTTCAGGACAATAAGCCAAGATTGGGTCATAATAAATTTTATAAATAAGCCTTGATGATAACTTTAGTTTTTATAAGCGATGAAAAATCATCGTTGGGTTTAAGTTACATGATCATATTTTCATTTTAGAAAAATTTTTATGACAAAGGGATAAGACTGGAGGTACAGAGACCAACTTGAACACTACTACAGTAATGAGGGTAAAAAATGACAGAGGTTACATGGAACAGAGAAGAGAGCCTGATGCAGAACATATTTCTGAAAATGTTTGTGATTTTAAGGTGTATAGTGACTGACTGAGAGGAAGGTATCTAACATGACCTGCTAGACTTCTGGCTTGAGCCACCAAAAAGAAGCAAGTTTATAAGAAGTGGAGGAAATGAGATTTATCAATGGAAGACTTGTTGATATTTTCTTTAGATGGTATTATATTTGGGTCAAACCCACAGTCATACACCAAAACCTGATGGAATATTACTCAGCCATAAAGAACAATAAAATTGTGGCATTTTTCTGGTAAGTGGATGGAACTGGAGATCATCATGCTAAAGGAGATAAGCCAAACCCCTAAATCCAAAGGCTGAATGTTCTCACTGATATGCAGATGTTAATACACAATAAGGAGAGGGGAGGGATTACATAAAGGGGAATGAAGGGAAGGGTGGGGGTGGAAAAAGGAAAGAGTAGAATGAATTGGACAAAACTTTCCTATGTTCATATATGAATACATGACCAGTGTAACTCCACATCATGTTCAATCACAAGAATGGGAAGTTATACTCCATATATGTATAAAATGTCAAAATATACTCTACTATCATGTATGTCTTAAAACAAATTTTAAAAGTGCAAGCTTCTGGTCAGAATTCTAAAAAAAAATGAGGATACAAGAAATTAATTTAAAAAAATAACTATAGGTAAATGGCAGAAAGATCAATAGAGGGAAGGGAGAGTAGGGGAAGGATGGGGAAGGAAAGGTACTAGGCACTGAATAAGTACAAGATGTATTCCAGGCTATTATAATTATGTTAAAATGGAGTCTACTGTCATGTATAACTTAAAAGACTCAATGTAAAAAAGTAATCCATAAAACTTAGCACACATGAACCAACAAGAGAAGCACTCATTCTTTTAAATTAAAAAAATGAATCAAGGACCTAGGAATTAGACCAGAGACCCTGCACCTAATAGAAGAAAAAGTAGATCCAAATCTTCATCATATTGGCTTAGGACCAGACTTCCTTAACATGACTCCCAAAGCACAAGAAATAAAAGCAGGAATAAATAATTGGGATAGATTCAAACTAAAAAACTTTTTATCAGCAAAGGAAACAATCAGCAATGTGAAGAGAGAGCCTACGGAGTGGGAGAAAATCTTTGCCACACACATTTCAGATAGAGCACTAATCTCCAGAATCTATAAAGAACTCAAAAAACTTTACCCCAAGAATACAAATAACCCAATCAATATATGGGCTAAGGAAATGGGCAGACACTTTACAGAAGAAGACCTACAAGCAATCAACAGATATATGAAAAAATGTTCAACATCCCTACTAATAAGAGAAATGCAAATCAATCCTTAGAAAACTTGGAATGGATCCACCATTTGACCCTGCTATCCCACTCCTTGGCTTATACCCAAAGGACTTAAAATCAGATTGCCTCAGTGATGCAGCCACATCAATGTTCATAGCTGCTCAATTCACAATAGCTAGATTGTGGAACCAACCTAGATGCCCTTCAGTAGATGAATGGATAAAGAAACTGTGGTATATATACACAATGGAATATTACTCAGCCATAAAGAAGAATAAAATTATGGTATTTGTAGGTAAATGGATGATGTTGGAAACTCTTATGCTAAGTGAGATCAGCCAATCCCAAAAATCCAAAAGCCGAATGGTCTCTCTGATATATGAATGATGATGCATAATGTGGGGGGGAAAGATGGCAAGAATGGAGGAAAGATAGCTAGCAAAAGAGGGAAGGGAGGGGTGGGGGGTGGGTGGGGGGTAAAATTAATAACAAAATGTGTGACAGATACCATTGCCCTGTGTACATGCATGAATGCACAGATGGTGTGACTCTACTTTGTGTACAACCAGTGAAACAATAGCTGTACTCCATTTGTGTTCAATGAATCAATAAGTAAATAAAAAATAAAATAAAATAAAATAAAAAAAGAGAAATGCAAATCAAAACTACCCTTACATATCATCTCACCCCAATTAGAATGTCCATTATCAAGAATACAAGCAACAATAGGCGTTGGCGAGAATGTGGGGAAAAAGGTACACTCATACACTGCTGGTGGGGTTGCAAATTAGTGCAACCATTCTGGAAAGCAGTATGGAGATTCTTTTGTAGCCTTGGAATGGATCCACCATTCGACCTAGCTATCCCACTCCTTGGCCTATACCCAAAGGACTTAAAATCAGCATACTATAGTGATGCAGCCACATCAATGTTCATAGTTGCTCAATTTACAATAGCTAGATTGTGGAACCAACCTAGATGCTCTTCAATAGATGAATGGATAAAGAAACTGGTATATATACACAATGAAAAATTACTCAGCCATAAAGAAGAATAAAATTATGGCATCTGCAGGTAAATGGATGCAGTTGGAGATGGTCATACTGAGTGAGATTAGCCAATCCCAAAAAACCAAAGGCCAAATGATCTCTCTGATAAGTGGATGATGATACATAATGTGGGGTGGGAGGGAGGCAAGAATGGAGGAAGGATGGATTGCATAGGGAAAGAAGGGGGGTGGGATCGGGGAGAGGGGTAAGAATAATAACAGAATGAGACAAACATCATTACCCTGTGTACAAGTATGATTACACAAATGGTGTGACTCTATTTTATGTACAACCAGAGAAACAACAGCTGTAATCCACTTGTGTACAATGAATCAAAATTTTAAAAAACTTTAAAAACAAAAGCAGTCAAAATAGAATATAATCTCACAGATTTACATTCACACAAAGTACAGACAGAGCAACTTTGGAGCAAAGGAACATGTTACATAACAATTCCTGTTCCAGGGACTGGAGAAAGCAAGGTTGCTTAAGAGGACATTCATCTGGGGTAGAGATTCAAGCATTTATAAAAGAAAAATATGCAAATAAGCCTATTTTGGGTGGCAAGATTTCCAAGCTCTGGTCAGTATTTCTAGCATTTTGGGTCAGTTTTCTAGTTCTCTAGTAAGATTCGGCTCTTGTCAGCCTTGCAAGTTGGAGAATGTGATTAAAAGAAAATTGTTTTCACTGAATTACTGAATGAAAAAAAATTAAAAACTCTTCATAGAAAGAAGCAACTGAGCATGACTACCTCCAGGATGAAGGTGAACCATAGCTTTCCTCCATATTCTGTACTCATCTGAAGAACTATTATTTCCAGAGAAGTGATTTTCAGACTTTCCTGTCTCAATTCTCCTTTTGCTGCTAAAAATGACTGAGGACTCCAAAGAGATCTGTTTATGTGGGTTATATTTAATTTCTAATATTACCCATATTAGAAATTAATGAAATTTAAAAAGCTTGTTCATTTAAGAACAGAAAGAAACCCATTACGTGCTAATACTACACATATTTTATGAAAATTATTTCTCTAAAGCAAAAAAATAAGAGTGGCATTGTTTTAGTTTTACAAATCTCATTGATGACTGGCTTAATAGAAGATAATCAGATTCTAATAACTACTTCAGCATTCCATCTGTTGTGAGGTCACACACATTTGGAAAATTCTACACTTGTGAGAGAATGAGAACAAAAATGACAAATAACATCTTAGTAGTTTTGACTTTACATGTATCACAAGAACACATTTTGAGAACTCAAGAGTTTCCCCAGCCGTCATCTAAACTATTTCAAAGTTGATTGTTTCCTTTGCTGAGAAGAAGCTTTTTAGTTTGACTCTATCCCAATCATTGATTCGTGCTTTTATTTCTTGCGCTTTGGGAGTCAAAGTTGATCACAGTTCTCTATGGAGCTAAACACCTACAGGCTTTGCTTGCCATGTTACACCACCAGTAAATTCCATTACAGCGCTGTGCTCTGTTCTTTTTTTAAAATTATCTGTTGTTTGTTTACTACATGTCCAACAGTGGTAGAGGACTTTACATGTATTATCATTTAATAATAATATTAACTTTGGAAATTAGTTACATATTTTATAGTTTATAAAATGTTAACTCTGTTTTATGTTTGTTTTAGAAGTTTGATAAGTAGAAAAAGAATTGACAGGATAAAGAGTCTTAAGGATTATTCTTAACCAAATTTCACAGCTAAAAAGAACACTGAAGATTATATAGGATATTGGCTCTTAACCTTTTGCTGTTCTTTTTCTTATTCCACAACTATTTCAGAATCTCTTTCCCCCTCAAAAAGTACACAGAACCACCTACAAAAAAAGTTTCTACTATAATTTTAGGGACTTCATAGGCCCTCCAAAGACCACACATAGATATTTTCAGGTTAGGAACTCCATGATAACTCCTTCATTTTTCATTTGAAAAGAGTAAATCCCATGTTATACAACCAATATGTGTCAACTGTTTAATCAGAACAAAGCTGCTGGCCGTATCCAGTCCAGTGCTTTTCCTACCATTTCATGTTGCCTTTTGGAGACAGAACAAAGGGGAATGGCTTAGTGTAATACAGTCAAGATTAAAGAATTCAACATGAGAGTTCATCTTAATTAGTATCAGTGTTTTTTCTTATTTTTCATCATAGGAACATTATATAAATATGAAAGCCTACTAGTAAAATGAGTCAATCTGTTACTGTAAATAAATAAAATTCACATTATCTTCACTCTGGCAATCATGCAAAAAATTATTGTGTACATCACTAGTTCATGCAATGCATTCTTTCACCAAAAATTACCACAGTAAAAAAAAAAAGAAAAATTAATTTTAATTTTGAAAAAGCATAGGAATACAATCCACCTTTTAAAAATTAGAATATTTATAGATAAAGCTATAGTCTCCTATGCCCTTCATTCAAATCCAAACATTTCTTTCCTGTCTTAAGATATAATCGCTGCAAAGTAGAACTTGACACTTTTCAGGTACCTTAAAGATATTTTTGCAGACATATTCAGGTACACAGAGAAATATTTAAATTTTGTGTGCCTTTCTTTATAAAAGGTATCTTTTTGTACTTATCTGCATTGTAATTTTTCACTGAATAATTTTGGAGATGTTAAATAATTAGATTATATAAATCTAATTCATTCTTTTTAATTTCTAAATAGAATTCTGTGATAGGGATGTGCCAAGTTGTTTTTAGCAATTCATTCACTGGTGAGCATTTAGGTTGCTTTCAATTTTTCAGTATTATGAACAATGCTACAGGGTATCTTACTCATCTCCTTGTTCACATATGTGTTTCTCAAGGGAGATTCTAGATATGGAACTATTGGCACATAAGGTATGTGCAATTTAATTTAACAGATGGATTGCCAAACTGGCCTCTAAATTAACTGCATCAATTCACACTCCCATCATAGCCACATGAAAGTTTCCTTTTCCCAACAAAAGTAGATAAACTTTAGAAGCTTTGCTAATCTCATACATAAATAATAGCACCTATCATCATTTTAATTTGCATTTTCCTGAACACTAGCAAGGCTAAATGTCTTTGCTTAATTTTTATTACCCTTTCAGGCTTCTTTCATATGAAATGCTTATTATTTTTATCTTTGTTCCTTTTACAATTTTGTTATCTAGGTTAATTCTTTATGTAATTTGAACACTACCTCTTTGCCTTTACATATTGTTATATACTAACACTTTGCTTGGTATATGTTGCTAACAATCTCTTCCAATTCACCATTTTTCTTGTAAGAGTGACTTTTGTCTACAGAATTTTTGAATTTTTATTCATGAATTCATTTATTGGAGGATATTCAATAAGGAATTTTCTGCTACAGGTTTAAGAAAAGATATTGTCCATTCTGTTATATCTTCTTCAAACAATTTAAGAAGGTTTTTTAAAATTTTTTTAATTTGGTTCATTGTACACAAATGGAGTACAACTATCATTTTTCTGGTTGTACACAAAGTAGAATCACACAATTTGCATATTCATGCATATATATATAGGGTAATGATGTTTGTCTCATTCTTCTCTTACTTCCTCCCACCCCCGTTATGGGTTTTTTGTTTGTTTGTTTTATTTTTTTGCTTTGTTTTGGCCTGGTTTGGGTTTCAATTTGGTCCTCTATCCATTTGAAATACATTTTTGTGTGAGGGGTGATCTGGTTTTCCTATGGAGGCATCGTTTTTTTTGGCATCTACCATACTGATAGAAAATTAACCATTTCATTCCATTTTCAATAACAATTTTCTGCCATCTATTAGCAATGCTATTTCCATCATATTCCTAAGTCCCATGTATAGATTAGTATTTCCAGCCTTTTCCTCTGGTTAATTGTTTATTTGCCTTTCCACACCACTGTTTAACAATTTAAACTTGTTCAGGTTCCTGGAGGCAAATTTTTCCCCACTTTGTTTCTATTCCAAAAATGTATTTGCTTTTCTTGTATGTTTATGCTTGCATATGAATTACAGCATCATTTTGTTAGAATCTATGGGAAATCCTTCAAGGACTTATTAGGGAATTGATTTAATTTTTGTTTTACTTGGAGGTAATGGTCATATTTGCATAATTCTTTTAAAAATTACAATTCCAATCTCAATAAAGTTTAAAAAATACAAGACATATATAATGTGAAAAGTCAGCCCATTAAAACTAAAACGATAAAAAAGTACATATCATCAGTTCCAAAAGTACATATGAATTCATGCTTAATGCTCTGAATAATACAACTATTATTTGTATACCATCGTTTATCTTTAGAGTACTTTATCAACTTTATCAAGTTGCTTATTGATAAGCATAGACAAATCCTACTGTGTCTTTCAAGACTTTCAGTGGCATTTCCTTTATTTGGAGCCAGATGTTTCTCCTGAATAAGAAGAGTCCATCAACTCTTGAAACAATATAAAAATTTCAAGGAGTACATCATCTAAACAGTTTTAACTTCCATGAAATTTTTTGTTTCAGATTAATTTCCTAGGACTACCCAGACCTTGTTTTGCTCCCTGAATTTTCACAACAAACTTCTTTTACCTTAACTACTGGTAGACTAAACTTCTTATTTGACCAATGTAAAAGTGAAGTTATAGCTTACACACAAACTTAACTTATAGTAAATAACAATGGTAACCAGACTTCTTTTGAATTTTAGTTCAAAAATATTCAATGGATATTATAATTCCCAATGAATGATCTTCCCTAAATATTAAATAAATAACATTCTTGAGGGAAAAATCATTTACTTTTTATTTTTCATTTCTCCCTCTTCTTGTTTTTGGAAGAATCTATTCATGTTTCCCAAGATTCTTTGCTTTTTTTTAATTTTAAAATTTACTTTAATTGAAAATAATGTATATTTATGAAATACAAGGATGTTTTGATCTACACTGTAGAAAGACTCAATAAAGCTAATTAACATACCCATAACCTCACCAACTTATCATATTTTGTGATGTTAAAGATCTATTCTATTAGTGATTTTGAAATATGCACTACACAATTATGAACTACAGTCATATACAGTGCAATAAATCACTAAAACATAGTCCTTCAGTCTAACGGCATTAACATCTTCCCTTTCCCATCCCAAATCCTCCTTCCTCAGCCTCTGGAAACCACTTTTGTGCTCTGTTTCTATTAGATCAACTTCTTTAGATTCTACATGTAAAATTATATAGTATTTGTCTTTTTGTGCCTGGCTTATTTCTCTTAGCATAATGCCTTCTGGTTTCATCCATGTTGTAATAAATCACAGAACTTTCTCTCTGAAGACTGTGCATATATGCCACATTTTATTTATTTATCCATCCATTTATGGACATTTGGGCTGCTTACATATATTGGTTATTGTGAATAATCCTGAAATGAACATGGGAATGCAGATATCTCTTCAACATACTGATTTTGATTCTTTTGAATATGTACCCAGAAGTGTGATTGTCAGTTCATTCACATGGTAAGTCTATTTTTAGTTTTCTTGGGAATGTCCATGCTATTTTCCAAACTGGCTATATACTAATTTACACTATCACTAAGAAAACTGGACATCCTTCCCTACCCTCCACCCCCAGCCCAACCTGGTGCTGGGGACTGAAACCAGGGCCTCAGACATGCTATGTAAGCATTCTAGCAATAAACTATATCCCCAGCCCCCAAACTGGTCATTGTAACATGCTACATTTTCCAACTTGTTAAGGTTTTCTTTTATGTCTTCCTTTGTGGTTATTCATTAGATTTATTTGGAAGAACTTCATCTTTGATGTTAATAAAAATGGAATTTTTCTATTATACCTTGAATTGATGATTTATATAAGAAGCTATGAATTTGTTTATGCTGATCTTAGGTTTGGTTATTTTGTTGCATCCTCTTTGTTTTTTTAATGTTAATCAATTTTCTTGGGTTCATTTTGTCTGACACTAATGAATTACTTTTCAATATTTATACTTCATGTCTTAATTTTTATCATGATAAGATACACATAACAAAATTTACTGAGGATTATATCATTTTAGGCATACTATTCAGTGACATCAATACATTCACATTGCTTTTTAACAATCACCACCCATCCATTCAGAACTCATGTCTTCCCAAACTGAAACTCTGTACCCATTAGACATTAACTCACCATCCTCCTCAGCCCCTGGAAACCATCATTCTATTATCTGTCTCTATGAATTTGACCACTGTAGGCACCTCATATAAATGAAATCAAACAATATTTACCCTTTTGTGTCTGGCTTATTTCACTTAGCATAATGTCTTTAAGGTACATCCATGTTGTAGCATGTTTCATATCTTTCTTCCTTTCTAAGGCTGAATAATACTTACATTGTAAGTACATACAATAATGTACATACCACATTTTGTTTATCCATTAACAAAATGCATACGGTGAACACTACTACTATGAACATGAATGTACAAAATATCTCTTTAAGTCCCAGCTTCCATTACTTTTGTAAATCTACCAAGGAGTGGAACCTTATTACTTATAGGTTAGGACTATGCAGATATTAATAGTGATAGCAGGTATCCCTGCTTATTCCTGACTTCAATGGTATAATCCCAGTGTTTCAGCATTTGAAACATAATGTTTGCTATAGGTTTTTTTTTAGTTTATAAATACCATCAGATTAAGGGTGTTCTCTTCTATTCCTAGTTTGCTAAGAATTTTTATCATAAATGAGTCCTTAATTTTATCATGTCTTTTTCAGTCTAGTAAGGCAATTATAGGGATTTTTCTATTTATTCTATTAATTACATTAATTACCTGGATTGATTTTCAAAGATTGAACTGATCTTGCAATCCTATGGTAAATTTTATTTAGGAAATACATTTTGCCCATTCCTAGAGTTGATATATTCATATTTTATCACGATATTTGCACCTCTGTGTTCACAAGTGAAATTCACCTATAGTTTTATTTTCTAGGGCTTTCATTATCTAATTTTCATATCAAGACTATACTAATCTGATTAAGTTAGCTGAGAATTTTTATTCTTTTCTGTTGTTTGTTTCTCCACCCTGTTTATATCTGTTAAAAGGATAACCATTCATTTTATCCCAGAAAATATAAAGCTAAAATAAAAACTTCATCTAAGGGAAGGTATGAACGAGGATGGCAGAAGTAAGTCTTAACAGTAACAGAATTTCAAAAAAGTAAATGGCCTAAACTAATTAATGAAAAGACAGACATTTCTGAATTTGATAACAACAAAATATTCAACAACATGCTGACTATAAAAGACAAAGTCATCAAATGGTTGAAAATATAGCAATGATGAATACTGACATGGATGCACTTGATGCTGAAAATTAGGTGGAAATGGAGAGAAAAAACATTTATTAATCAACTGTTGGAACTCTTAACACACACTTGACGATCTCTCTGCAAGAGTAGATAACAGCTAAGGAAGAAAATCTGGAGCTAAAATCAGAAAACCAAGTTCTTGGACAACATATAGAAAATTTCATGTTTGCTTGTTTTTCAAACAAACAACACAAAAAGCAAAATGAAGTAAAGGATTGATTTCCCTTCTGTTTTATGGAATCGCTGCTGATCTTTTTCTTTTTCTTTTTTAATCTTTAAAACTCAAATACATTCCAAAAGTTACAGCAACTTTGTTTATGGCATCATTAAATATTTATGAAAATAATGTCAGATCTAGGCAAAATTAACTGCATAACAAGAGACTTCCATGAGTGTGTGTACTACATTAGTCTATAAAAATAGACTATTGTAGAGACTTAATAACAGAATTTCACATATATAAGAGATTTGAAGATGAATGTTTTATTAAATTTGCTTTGACATATAGGGTAGCCCTGTCTTTTATTAGAGGTTTAGTAAAATACCCAGGAAAACAACCACATTGTGAAAAAGTAACCAAAACCATATACTGAATGCACATCTTTATGTACCCTGTCCACCATTTTGTGTCTCTTCTCCATTTGCTTCTTCCTTCTCAATTCCCTTCCCCTACGAAAAAAAAATGTTTCACATTTGAAAAAGTAATGTTGACAGTTAATCACTTATGAAAGTAACCTGAACTCTAATTGTTGAAATTTACCAAAATAAAACACTCAGACACTATTGAAATACAAAACGATTAGAAGCTATTCTGAAAATCTATGCTCCAACAAAATAGAAAATCTCCAAGACATCGACAAATTTCTAGAGACATATGATCCACCCAAACTGAACCAGGAGGACATACACAATTTAAATACATCAATTTCAATGAAATAGAAGATGCCATCAAAAGCCTACCAACCAAGAAAAGCCTGGGACCAGATGGATTCTCAGCTGAGTTCTACAAGACCTTCAAAGAAGAACTAATGCCAATACTCCTCGAAGTATTCCATGAAAAGGAGGGAACCCTTCCAAACTCATTCTATGAAGCTAATATCACCCTGATACCAAAACCAGACAAAGACACATCAAGGAAAGAAAACTTCAGACCAATATCCCTGATGAACATAGAGATGCAAAAATTCTTAACAAAATTCTGACAAATTGCATACAAAAACATTTTTAAAAGACAGTACACCAATATCAAATGGGGTTCATTCCAAGGATGCAAGGTTAGTTCAACATCCGGAAATCAATAAATATAATTCATCACATCAATAGACCTAAAGTTAAGAATCATATGATTATTTAAATAGATGCAGAAAAAGCATTTGATAAAATACAGCACCCCTTTATGCTCAAAACACTAGAAAAAATAGGAATAATACAAACATACTTAAACATTGTAAAGACTATCTATGCTAAGCCCAAGGCCAACATCATTCTAAATGGAGAAAAACTGAAAGCATTCCCTTTAAAAACTAGAACAAGACAGGGATGCCCTCTTTCACCACTTCTATTCAATATCATCCTTGAAACACTAGCCAGAGCAATTAGACAGACCAAAGAAATTAAAGGGATCTGAACAAGAAAAGAAGAACTCAAACTACCACTATTTGCTGAAGACATTCTATATTTAGAGGATCCAAAACACTCCACCAGAAAACTTCTAGAACTAGTAAATAAATTAAGCAAAGTAGAAGGATATAAAATCAACATGGATAAATCTAATGCATTTCTATTCATTAAATGATGAATCCTCTGAAAGAGAAATGAGGAAAACTACTCCATTCACAACAGCCTCAAAAAAAAAAAAAAAAAAAAAAACTTGGGAATCAATCTAACCAAAGAGGTGAAAGACCTCTACAATGAAAACTACAGAACACTAAAGAAAGAAATTAAAGAAAACCTTAGAAGATGGAAAGATTTCCCATGTTCTTGAATAGGCAAAATTAATATTGTCAAAATGGTCATACTACCAAAAGCGCTACACAAATTCAATGCAATTCCAATTAAAATCACAATGATGTACCTCACAGAATAGAGAAAACAATCACAAAATTCATTTTGGAAGAATAAAAGACTCAGAAAAGCTTTTATCACAATATCAGACCTTAAACTATACTACAGAGCAATGTAACAAAAATGGCATGGTATGAGCACCAAAATAGTTAGACCAATGGTACAGAATAGGGAACACAGAGATAAACCCACATAAATACAGTTATCTCATTCTATCTTTTTGTTAGGATGATTTAATATTATAAAAATGACAGTTCATATTAATCTGCAAATTCAACATTAAGATATCTTAAAACATTAAGATATCTTATTTTGTTTCTTTTTAATCTTAAAACATTAAGATATCTTATTTTGTTTACTTTTGTGAGAAATGTGATAACCTTAACTTACAGTTTTATGCAAAAATAAAATTCTATAAATTTTAAGTCCACATTTCAAGAAAAGGGCAAATGGGGGAGCTTGCCCTACTATGTATTAAGGTATACTATACAATCAGTAATGAAACAATGTGACATTATAGAAACACAAATAGATAAGTGAAACATAACAGCTTAGAAATATAGCCATGTTTATGTTTATCTATATAACTATATGGAAATTTAATATGCAGTCAAGTAGGCCCCACATATTAATGGAAAAAAGATGAATGGTTAATAGAGTTGCAAACCTAGCTAAAGTCATAGATATTTTTTAATTGGATCTTTACCTAAACCACATGTAAGGGTAAATTCCAAACTGAATAAAGATCTAAATGTGAAACTTAAAACAAAAAAGGAGAAGATATAGGAAAAGAGTAATCTCAGGGCAAGAAAGAATATTGTAGACAGAATTTCACATGTAACATCATACAAAAATAGAGATGACATTTATTATATCATAATTAAATATTTCTGTTCAGTGAAAGGCAGTATGAACAAAGTTAACAGGCAGATGACAGATTGGGAGAAATTATTCGCAGTGTCTAAAACCAAGAATGTACTAATTAATATCTAAAATGTACAAGGAACTCGTCTTAAGCAAAATGAGAAAAATGGGCAAAGTTTTTAAACAGGGAATTTACACAATTGGTAATTAAAGTGGCTTAGAAATGTACATAGAGCTGCTTAAACTCACTAATTAGGGAAATAAAAACTGAAATACAAGTGATATTGGCTGGAAAATATTAGGAAAGTGGATAATTGTTAAGAGCTGGCAAGAATGTGGGTTTATGAAACCTCATGCATTTCTGGTAGGAGAGTAAATCTGTTCTGGACAGCAATCTAAAAGTATTTAGTCAAATCAAGTATACCATCTAGTAATTCTTCTTTGTTTATGATATGAAACATCTCTGTGATCCACAATAAATAAATAAATAAATAAATAAATAAATAAATAAATAAATATCTGTGTGTGTGATGTATGTTCACCACAACATTGTTTTTAGCACTGAGGAATTGGAAACACTCTGTCCATTACCAGGGAAGTGCATAGATATACTCAGTATATCCACAACGATGCATAGTAATAAGCAATGGACTAGACATAAATAGAGCAACATGGATGCTGAATGAAAAAAGTAAGAAAAAGAATGAGATCTACCATATATTAAAAGTCAAACTATGTTAACATAAAAATAATAATGGATATTTTACATCCACTCACATAAAGTAAGAGGAATACAATAAACTTGTTAGAATGATTGTCTAGTGGGGGAGAAGCAGAAGGATGGGAATAAAGAATAAGGAAGAGAAGTTTATCAATCAACTATTCCAAAGAAGAATCTACATAGACCAATAATTATAATGTGCCATGAAGTAAGGAAAACGAATAACTCAAATCTCTACACCTAGTACACCTAGAACTCATACACATACATGTATATATATAATACTTATGGTGGCAAGTCATCAAAAAATCTGAGGTCCAAGTCTACACAGCGTTCATTTTTCAAGCTTTCAAAACTGTGAATAAAGGAAAACATCTTTGGTGAAGGAACAGGAGGAAATAAAAGAGCAAAGACCTAAGAAAATATGGGTTCTGGATCTCTGACTAAGAAGATAAAAGGCAAAAAAGGAAAGGAAATACTGAACCAAATTTTAAAGGAGAAGCTATGCTCAGATTGTCAGATACTTTGCAATGCTGCACAGGGCTGAGTCCATGAACACATACTCAATTTTCCATAGAAGTTTCTAGGGCCAGACCCCTACTGTCCTCAGAGAGAACCCTGGCCTTGCCTCCAAAGGAATTTATTCTTTAAAATGTGACTGCTTTTGGTTCAGTCTTTGATTTGGAGGGAAAGGGAAAACATGAAAAAACAGAGAAGAGGGTTTGTTAGACCCCTTTCTGTTACCACTCTTTCTTTAACCTGCCTCTGGTGATCTTGCTTTTTTTTTTTATACTTACTATAGATGGAGAGCACAGGAAAAGTAAATAGCAACTCTATGTTAGTTCTACTTCCACTTGAAATAACAGAAAAACTCAAACTTTATTACCTGAAAAGGGGAATTTATTAGTTCATGAAATTGAAAAGTATCAGAGTAGATTTACCAGGCAGTGTTCAATCTGAAAATTCAAAGGCTACCATCAGGTTCAGCGAGTTTCCTAGTCCCTCACCTCTGCTTTCCTCTCTGTTGACTTCATATTCAGATAGGCTGTTGACATATAGTTGTGAGATGGCTGGAACAACTCTTCTAACCTCCTTCTATATTCAAATATCAAGGTGCAAGTGGATGGGGGAGGGGAAGAGTGCTGTGTCTTTACTAGTGATTCCCACAAGAGTCCTGAGATTCGCTCTGCCTTAGACATCTCACCCACCCCTGCCAACTAATATACAAGCAACATTTTCATCTTTAGAATCAAAGGTAGGTCCCACACGCCATACCAACCACAGAATAAGAATGGGCAATTGGGGAATTCCCAAATGAAAATCAGGGACTGCTGCCAGAATAAAGTGGAATGTATACAGTGGAGGCAAGAAATAAGGACATGTACCTAGAGTAATTTCCATCAATTTGAGTAGTACTTGTATTCATCATTTCCTATTCCCCTAAAGTTCCTCTTTTCCCAAACAGATGAAAACCCTCTCCCTAATCTTCTAGAGTTAGCAAAGGGATTGAGCAGATCACACTGCACCTTAAAAGACCTTCAAAAACTTCCATAATCTCATGGAGAGGGAATCAACTCTTGAAAAGGATGTTGAAAGAGATGTATCCTTCTTGCTCCTTTTTTTTTTGATGGACCATATGGACAAATCAAATCAAAATAAGAAATAATAAAATCAAATCAATCAAAATAAGAGTGCCTTGTATTGGGTATATCAATCCTGTAAGACTTCATAGTTATGCAATACTAATAATTGCCATTTATTGAACATCTGCTACAATGCCAGGCAAAGTGCCAGACCATGGACATGTAATTCATTTAATACCCTCAAAAACCATGCAAAGTAGGTATTATTATGCTTACTTCAAAGATAAGGAAGCAGACTAAGGGAGGTTAAGAAATTTGCTCAAAGTCAAAGAGCTGGTAACTGGAGGAGCCAGTAGCCAAAGGCAAGTCTGAGAAGTTTGTGAAACTGTGCTGTCACCACTGTAGCATAGGTTTTGTGATCTTGGCACTAATTAGGGTACCAATATTATGAGCACAGTGTTACATGAATTCATCCAGTTCATGCACCTCATCTAAAAAGTTCTTATTATTAGGAATTTCATGAGAAAAATAAGAAATGATTACTTGAGGATAACTAAATTCATACTGCAGAAAAAAATGCCAAGACTTTTCTATTAGTTACTTTAAGCATAAATAAATGAAATATTGTCAGAGTTTACTTTGCAGGGATAATTAACTGATGGACTGATTAGAAAAATGTTAGAATGAGATAAAGAGGTAGATTCTGGGAAATATGAATGATTAAACAAAATTTGAGAAAAACAACAACAACCAAACACCCTTAGCCTCTCTAGTAATGCCACCTACAGAAGGACAGAGAAATCCTGAAAAGAGCCAAAGACTAATCCCTGGGTTCAAGACAAAAATGCTGGGTTTGAGAAACACACTGTGGGTGCCATCAAAATGTTATTTGATTTAGCCCTTTCTCCCATGTTGTCGGGATGTCCTAAAATAAGATACATCTCTTGAAACAAATGCTTGAAGAAACTGGGAAAAACAAACTTTAGGGGATGCTGATAAAACAAGTAGAAATGTAAGTGGAGTGAGTCTGCCTACACCTCAACAAGATCACATTAATGTGAGAACCTATGAGGTTAACAAAAAAAGCAACATTCATGTCAAAAGTCACAGGACTTCGGAGTCTTCACTCAGTGATTCTCTGGACATATGGTAGTTTAAGGTTTTGAATTGTTTTTGAAAATTCTTCCTATAAGCAGAAATCATAAATAGCATGCCAGTATAACCCCAGAGTGGTTATGATGTTCACCTTCTGAACTCATCTAGTTCCCAGACTATGAGACTGTGCAACCCTTCTGGCTCCACAGCTAAGCCACGTATGCTATTCTGGGCCCTCCCCTAACTACATCTGGGTGACAGGGGTGTGGTACAGTCAAAGTGTGGTTCTGGGCTACACCAATAATCATGGAGATTATCAATCAAACATCTGCCCGATCTACAAGGTGTAGGTGTTAAGTAGTGATGGATGAATAACCAACCACTAGACTTACAAGGGGGAAATAAAATCCAAGTTGATTTAAAAAAAAAGAATAAGAACTGAAGAGATAGAGGCCTACAGGTACTAGAATAGTGTTCCTATCATTTGGAACAAATACTTACCTTCACTAGGAGGAATTTAAAGATAAGAAGTTACCTAAAACTCAGGAATAAGCATCAGATCACCTATGCTATTAATCCGGCTTTGATCCCTCTCAACTGATAACAAGACCTCTGTCTGGCTCATTGTCCTTCAGGGATTCTTGATAGGAACACTTCTTTATTCTTCAGTCTTCCTTACTAAAATCCTGGCCCAAGAAATGAGCCCTAAAGTCCTGCTACCCACTGATGTTCCCAATGTCTGCCCATCTAAACTGTTCATGGTTTCTCCATTACTAAATACTGTCCAGCTGTCAGACAAATTTTATTGAGCTGCCCTTCCCTAATCTGCCCAACACCAGGCTTGACAGAACTCTATCCGTCAGCCTCTTGTTCTTCACCCTCCATTATTCCCCACATCCAAAGCACCACCACCGTCTGCTTGTGGAAATGTCTTCCCATCAGTACCACTGTTGATGCCTTAGTCTGAGATTTCACTCTCTCCTCTCTCTTTTATTGCAATTGTCTATATACAATTCAATCCACCACATACTCCTAGCAATTATTTTTACTGAATAAAAATCTGATCCTGTTATTTTTCCACTTGAAAAAAAAACTTCAGTTGCTACTCCTATAAATAATATCCACATCATTCATCATTCATTTTGAGGACTTTCTATATGGTCTTTAAGGTCCATTTCCCTTTGTTTTTCCCCTCTACAGTTCAATAAATGCATTCCTTAAAGCTCAGCTCAAATATCACCTCCTCTTGGCCACTCTAAAAGAAAATAAGCTGTTTCCTCATCTGTCTTACTTTACAGATACTTTTATTATAATACATATCACATTATTTACATGTCTGCTTTCCTCATTAGATTATGAATTCTTTGAGAACAGGGAACATACCTTCTCCATTTACAGGCCTGTGACAAGCACAGTGACTGACAAGTAATCAGTTGGCAACAAATGTTTGTTGAATGAATGAATGATCCCTGAACACTGTGACATATCTTGGTCTGAATTTACCTTAGTCACCTCAGAAATTTTCCCTTCAGAATATATTCTTATCACTCTGCCTATCATTTCTCTCTCTATAATATAACTATACACAAAGGGGAAAGGTGAGAAAGGAGAGTCAGAGCATATTTTAAGTTCCAACCTCTCTTGATGTTCCACATTCTCCTGTAATTACTGGCCTATGCTAGACCCTGTCTGAACAGATAATATTGGTAAAGCCTTCATCAGAAATCACTACAATGTCTCTTTCCTGGTTCACTTATGAATTATTCTTTTTTCCAAGGTTTTTAATGCTATATCACTCTGTCACCAATCCTTACTGTTTCTATGGGACTGGAACTGATGAATGATCCATCCTTTACTACTTGAACTGGTTCTTATAGCCACCCAAAGATCTTACAATCCCTCTGTTCATAATCAATCAATCAATCAATCATCAATTCATGAAGACTTTTCCCCTTAACTACATAGTTTGATTAGTGGTTTTATTCTGTTTTTTGTTATTATTTTGTCTTAATTGTTAAGAGAAAACATTCATGTAACTTATTTACTGTATAGATATACCTCCCTATACACTCTAGAATACCTCTAGCCATCTCTACAGTTGTACTTGAGGGATTTAATAAACCCACATGACTTTTGGGAAAAATAACCTTATTGATATAAGTACTTCTGGAGAATATCTCTCCACTATTCAAAAGACTCACTTAAACATTGCTTTCTCTATATCTGCCTTTCTCTCACACACACTATCAATGTGTGCATGTGTGTGTGTCTGTGTTCCATGACTTCTGCATCTGTAGTGGCAAGAATAACATGTATGTCACATACACCACCACTACCACCACCTATGCTGCAGGCTTACTTCAGTTATATTCTCAATTTCTAACTCGTCAGCCATACTTATTTCCTCTTTTCCATACTTCAGTGAAACTGTCTGAGTACCCACATGTTGGGCATGTATGTAAACAACTGAAAGATGGTACATATTGGCATAAAATGGCTTGCTTATATCTGGAAAACGCTCTCCCCCCACCGCCCACATCACTTTACCTATCTGTCTTTCTCTGATTTTGATTCTCTGACAGAGAGAGGAAGAAAAGAAAGAATGAGGGGGAGAGAATAGAGGTTGAAAAAAGTAAAGTCTGAGGGCACTGAAGGCAACTTGAAAAGTTTGCTTGGAATCAACAACATTTTTCTCCACCATTATCCTGGATAATTCAAGCAGCAAATAAAGGCATTGTCACCAAATACTGCTGCACCACTAAATGGCTAAAGCAAGAATATCCACTTAACTATGCCAAGGAATCCAAGAGAATATTCAATCTGGAAAAATTCTAACCCCAAAAGAGCACCTCCCAGGAGATGACTACAGCTCCTATAGGAAATCATTTAACCACAAATTCCAACTCCCCTTCACTCCTACAGCCTCAGTCACACATCTCAAAGGGTTGATCCCTTGAATCGTGACAACCTGACCCACATCAGCAGCCCAGAGGCCATATGGCAACATAATGCCTTTCCAGCCCACTGGGTAGGAAAGGGAGGGACAACCAATTGAATGATTGTAATTGAAATCCTGTAATTTATGATTTGTCAATAATTCCTGCCTTTTGGGAAGTCCTCTTCACCCCTTAACAAATTCTGGCAGCTATAATATGTAACTAAAAACACCCAAAACATTTCTGAAACCATTTTATTGTGTGGTATCAATAAGATGAAGAATAAAGTCTCTCTGGGAATTGACTGCCAAGGTTCTGTTCAGTTCAAAATTCTCCAGGCAGTGACAAGGAACTCGCTATCTCCAAAGATAATTATTTTCATGTTTGGACAGTTTTACTTAAAAAGTTACTCATTTAAACAAACCCCAAATATGATTTTACATGGTTTCTATTTGTCTTAATTTTACCTGCTTTGGGATTATATGGCCTGAATATAATACTTTTCTATGTTACGGCCACTCACACGACTGAAGATAGATATCACCCATCCATCTCCATTCACTTGGTTCTTCCTACCACTATCTAGTCAATCATCCTAACTGCGTTACTCAAAACACATACCAAGTTACCTATATTCTTATTGAAAAGGGATCATCATATCAGAACAGAGGTATAGAAACAATCTGATAAATGCTGAACTAAGAATACCACCACTTGTTCTGTGCTCATTAATGCACTTCTTTTATAGCCTACAATAGCACTCATGACCTTTTTTGGCTATGACATCGCTACCACTGCCACAATATCACTTCTTTTATTCATGTATTTTATCTTGTCTTTGTGAAGTTTAACAGAGAACCAAAGTCAGGATTCTATTTTTGTGTTAGAAATATTCTTTTTATTAAATATGAATCATTGTTGCAAAATACTAAAATCTTCTTGCATCCTTAGTCATAAAATTATTTGCCATATGCCCACACTTTCATTCAAGTTACTGATGAAATATAATGATTATAACATGATCAAGAAAGCAGTCCTGGAGCAGACCATGAAAGACGACTCCCCCAATTGACATGAATCTGAAAGATTTGGGGCTTCTGGCCACTAAAATGTCAGATTCCAGATTTCCCATCCTTGCCACTCTTGGACTCTATCATCCTCAGCTCTCTTACATTCTATAGTCTAGTCTCCTGCAATGATTTCCACAGTTAAGTTCACCCAGGACTTGGGGCACTTTGAGAGAAACCACTGTTTAAAAAATATCAAATATAAATAAAGCTAACAAAAGAAAGGAGAAAAGCTCACATCCAGAGCAACTTGATATAGTGGAAATAATGTGAGGAGTCTGAATGACCTGGGATTGAATCCTACTTGCTCACCTTATCACTATCAGTTCTCTCATCTTTAAATAGAGATAATAATAATGACCTCACAGGGTTGTTCTAAAGATTTTAAGTAATACATGCAAAATCTTACCACATTCTTGGCACATAATGAATACACAATATAGATTACTATTATTATTCTAGCATGGTAAGAGATAATAATTATACTGGCACACAAAGACAAACTCAAGAAGAAAAGAGAAAACGAAGAAAAGGGAAAATGAAAACCTGTGTGCTGTGAATGTTAACTGATATTCCAAAAGGAGGACTTGATAGTCTAATAAGATTAGGAATGAGTGCATTAAAACCTCAGGCATATTTTTGAATCCTTTTCAATAAGAATAAGAATACATAATCTTCAATAAAAGATTAGCAACCCCCCTTTCTTATTTGCTCATGTCCCTGGTTCTATTATAGGGCCCAAGGATACTAAAGATGATTCAGATCCAATCAATGCCAGGGTAAGAAACAACATAAAATGTGGGGAGTTGGGGATGCCAGACACATAAATAAATTATTGAAATATCACCAATGCTGTAAGAAAAGTACATCCAGAACATGTGAGGAACAGCAACCTATATGGAGAGGTAAGTTAAGACTTTATGAACAAGGTGATAATTCAAGAAGGTCCTAAAGATGGAGAGAAGTTAAAGGACTCTCCAGGTAGAGAATAAAGCATGAAGAGATTGAGGGGTTCTCAGGCCAGTGAGGTGAGCATGTGTAGACAGGAACTCTCTGGGAAGGGAGGAGGGTATGTAGAGAGACTTTGAACAGTAGACCACTACAATATTATGCACAGGATACTGATCCTTCTAGAGTGACTTTTCTATAACAGGCTGGTAGTAAGAGAAATGGATTCATGTATATTGTGAAGGGTCTCGTGTGTCAAGTAAAAGAGTTTAAAATTCTATAGGAAAGAAGCCAGCACAGGGAATGACATTCTAAGACTGGAAGATGAATTTGGCAAACTATTACAGAAAAAGGCTAGTTATGACATTTTTTTACAAATATCCAATTGAAAGCTGGTGCTGTCCAGAACTAAAACTACAGCACTGAAGACAGAGTAGGCTGCATAAAGAATATTTTAAGTCTGGGTAAAAATGATACAAGCAGGAGGAGTAAAGAGAAGGAAGAAATGAAAAATGACTTTGTCCAGTTTGAGATGCTCAGTGGATGGGGATGCTATTAACCACTATATGGACCTCTGGTAGGGAACACAAAAATGAATTTAGTTTTGACCAATGTGGACTGAAGTAATGACTGAGGTCAACCAAGAGGAGAAGAAATCCGTTTGACATAACAGTGTGGATATCAAGAGAGAGACTGAGGATTTTCTGTTATTCTGGAATATCAGAAAACCAACTGTTTAAGGAAGAACATGTCTCTGATCCCCAAATGTAATAAAACAAGGTTAAATTAGACTAATAGTTCTTTCCTAATAAACTCAGGCTCTTGAGGATGACTACTTCTAACTCAAGAACTCACATTCTTGCTCTTTTGAAAAAAATCAGAAGTAAAGTAGCCTATCTTCTCCACTCATCACAATTTCGAGAATATCAACATTCATCTCATGGCAAGTTTTCTCGTTATCCAGAGATGGAATTCATAGATTAAAAAGAGAGAGTTAAGCACTAATGACGTTTTTCTACCATAAATTGAACTTCAGTTTTTTTAAAATATGTAGTCTACCCTTCTAGAGATAAGGATCAGGAAGTACATTTATCAACAGATATTTATCAAGGACAAAGTAGGGATTACAAAAAAAAGTAGGTATGCGTCTTGCACACAAAGAACCTGCAATAAACAAATAGACCCTTCCACAAAATCTCTAATATATCGGGCTTATGTAAACCCAAATTTGAAACTTGCTAAAACAAGTACAGATGAGTACGTGAGGATGTTGGGAAGTAAACATATGTCACTAGAGAAATAGAGGTGGAGATATGGGTGGATCTGGGTTTGGTTAAGAATGAATCAGACCATCCCACAGAGGGTGGCTCCTCCCTAGATGGACTTGCTATAAAAAGGCCATTGGCCAGACTTCAGTACCCAGCAAGCTCCTTCAGCTGCATTCTATTTGCTCTTCTTGTGAACAGGTAAGAGGGAATGCAATTAACGCTGCCTGCTTAGTGTTAAGCAAAGTAGAAATCTAGATGAATATGTACTCTAAGGAAAAAAGTACTGGTGTTTAGGGTTTTTCCTTTATTTTTAGTGTGACCATAACTAACAGTTTATTTCTATATAGAAAGAAAATGAGGGCAAAAATCTATTTTCCAGGAGGACATTCAATACTCTCTCTTTGTATTGTTAGATTGTCCACTTAAACTTTCATATAACAAATATACATCATCTATCGTGTATTTGCCAAGTGCTGCTCTTAGCACTGGTTTTTGCATAAGTAAACTATATAAACTATGAGAAGCTTACATTTAGTAGGGGGAGACATTCACTAAACAATAAATAAGTAATTTCAAATAATGACAAGAATAATGAAGAAAATAAAAGTGACAGAGTTATAGGAGGAGGAGAGTATTTTAAATTGTATGGCCAAGGAGGACCTTTCTAGGAATTATCTTTGTTTGTTTGCCTATTGAGTAAACTTTTTTAAAATTGGCACAAAATTGTACATATTTGGGGTTACAGAATGATGTTTTGATACATATATACAATAAGTCATGATCAAATCAAAGTAAGTAGCATACCTATCGCCTCGAACATTTATCATTTTTTTGTGTTGGGAACATTCAAAATCCATTCCTCTAGCTATTTTGAAATATAAAGCGAATTATTGTTAACTGTAGTTTTCCTACTGTGCTCTAAAATACTAGAACTTATTCCTCCTATCTAACTGTATGTTTAGCTTCCACATATAAGTGAGAATATGTGGTGTTTTTCTTCCTGTGCCTGGCTTATTTCACATACCATAATGCCCTTGAGGCTCAATCCACATTGCCATAAATAACAGGACTTATTTATTTTTTAGGACTAATACTCTACTGTATATATATGCCATATTTTCTTTATCCATTATCCATCATGGACACCTACTTTGGTTCCATATATTATTTATTGTGAATAGTGCTGCAATAAACATGAGCATGCAGATATTCTTTGCCATACTGATTTCATTACCTTTGGATATATACTCAGTATTGGGACTGCTAGATTATATGGTAGTTCTATTTTTGTTTTTTTGATGAACCTCCAGACTGTTTTCCGTAATGGCTATACCAACATTCCTAGCAACAGTATATAAGAGTTCCCCTTTCTCTACATCCTTGCCAGCATTTGTTATTATTTTTTTCTAACTGGGATGAGATGATGCTCTAGTGAGTTGGGATCTTAATGACAAAAGAAACTAGCCAAAGCAAAGGGCTGGATTCTAAAGCACTAACTTATTTCAAATTAGAAAAGGAGCCAGTACCTATAGCAAATTTTAAAAGAAGAATAGTGGTATATAGTGATATCAGAGTTAAACAGGTGTAGGCCATGTAAAAAGGGGCATAATAGCCAGGTGTAGTGGTGTATGCCTGTAATCTCAGTGATTCCAGAGGCAGAGGCAGGAGAATCCTAAATTCAAGGCCAGTCTCAATAACTTAGCAAGACCCTGTCTCAAAAAAAAAAAAAAAAAAAAAACAAGGGCTAGGCATGCAGCTCAGTGGTTAAGCATCCTTGGTTCAAACCCCAGTACCAAAATAAAAGGTGGGGTATAATAGAGTTTGTACATTATTTTAAATATATGAAAAGTCACTAGAGAGTATTAATCAGGGGGAGTGAAATAATCTAATGTTTCTAGAAGATCACTGAATTGCGATGTAGAAAACAGGATTACAGGAATGCAAAACTGGGATTAAGTAGATAGACTATAATAGTTTAGGTGGGAGAGAATGATAATAATAAAAATCATGAAAGATACCTATTTGCAGAATCCAAAAACCTTATCTTTGATATCCTGTCTTTACACCACACTGATTCATCACCATGTCCAGTCAGCTCTGCCTACACAACATGTCAAGTCCACTTCCATTTGTCTCCTTTACCACTATCATCCTAGTCCAGACTACCATTATCTCCCACCTCTATTATATTACAAAACATTACAACTTTATTTATTCATTTTTCTAATGATAATTATTTGGGTTGTTTCTATTTGAGGAGGTATTATAAATAACAGAGCCATAAGCATTGTGTGTAAAATTTTTGGTTACATGCACGTATGATTTGTGGGGAATAGTATAGGGTAACTGGTTCTTAGATACTACCAAGCAATTTTTCAAAGTGTTTCTTCTAGTTTATACTCTTTAGCTGTATATAAAAGGCCACAGTTCTCCACATCCTAATAGTTCCTAATGCCAAGTTTCATTTTCCCTTTATATCTCTTTAGTCATTTTGGTGGATATACTGTAGTTTCACATTATAATTTCAATTCGTATCTCCCTAGTAATCCCAAGGTTGAAAACTTTTATATATATATATATAAAATATATATATATTTTAATAAATATATATATATAAAATATATATATAAAATATATATAAAATAACATATATATATATGTTATTTAGAGATCCTTTCCTGTAAAGTTTCCGTGGCAGAAACCCAATTTTCTGTCGGTTATCTGTACTTTTTATTCATTTCTAAGAGTTATTTTTATATTCAAGACAGAGCACTTTATTTTAACCAATGTGTTATTTATATCTTCCACTCTATGACTTGTCCTCTCCTTTAAAGGTATCTTTTAAGTGAACAGACAATCCTAGTTTTAATGCAGTCCAATTTTCCAATCCTTTTCTTTATGATTTGTACTTTGAGTTCTGTTTAAGAAGTATTTTCCTACCCTAAGGTCTTGAAGATACTCTTTTATCACTTTTATGTTAGATCCACTTAGGAACAATTTTTATTCCACATGGAAATCCTCTTAACCCAGAACAATCTATTCAGAAGACTACACTTTCCCTACTGACTTGCACCACCATCTGTGCCATGAAACAAATGCCTAGAGTGATATAGGGTCTGATTTTGGACTATTAACTTTCATCGTTCCATTTGTTCAGCCATGGGTCAATGCCATATTGTTTTCCTTTATAATACGCCTTGCTATCTGGTATAGACTTCATCTTTTCCAAGACTGTTGTATCTAATCTTAGTTCTCCGCATTTTCATATACATTTTAGAAATTACCTTATCAATCTTTACTTTTAAAAACTTCAAGGATTCTGAATGTATTTTTATTGCAGCTGTAAATAAATTTGAGAAGATCTGACATCTTAACAATATTGAGATTTTCAATCCATGAATAAGGCCTGTTCTTCCATTTATCTAAATCTTCTTTATCTCTATATTCATCATCTGAGTACAGATTTTTCATTGTATTTCTAGAAATTTCCTAAATGTTGATGTTTTTATAAATAGCATCCTTTCTTATTTCACTGTTTTGCTATTACACAGAAGTATAATAGGTCTTTGTATATTTATCTTATACTACACTAATGATTTTACTTATTCCAATAGTTTATCTGCATATTCTTTTGGATTTTCCACATACAAAAAGATCATTCTGTGATTAAGGACAGTTTTATTACTTCTTTTCTAATTACTCTTTTTAATTCCTTTCCTTTATTGCTCTGGTTAGGACCTTCAGCACAGTGCTGAATAGGATGAAAGCAGGTATATCATTCTCAAAATTGAAGGTGAAAGTTTTCAACATTTTACTTAAATATGATTTCTGCTATAACATTTTCAAACATAATTGATGTATTTCATTTATAAATCAGAATTGTTGGAATTTTATCAGGTTTATTTATTTTTGCATCTCTTGAGAGGCTTATATAATTTCCCCCATTATTCTATCTCTGTAGTTTTACAATATTAAATCAAACTTGAATTTTTTGAAATAAAACTAAGGAGTGATGTAAATTCTTATAAAATACTGGACTATGCTTACTATTATTTTCACATTATTGTATCTATGTTTGGGGGAAAAATAACTTGAAAATTTCATTCTTTTAGTATGGTACTGAGATTATTAAAAGATTCAGAAATTTTTTCCTCTTTTTCATTTCACTGAAACAATCTGTGTAAGATCAGAATTATTTCTATCTCATACTGGAAATGTGCTTATTTAAGAGTCAACTTATTTAATAAACAAGACTATTTAGGATTTCTATTTTATTAGATTTTTCAAAAGTTGAATCTTGGCTTTCTTGATTCTCTAAATTAATTTTCTATTTGATTAATTTCAGTTGCATCTTTATTACTATTGTTATTATCTTTTCATTTATTATTATTTTAATTTTTATTATTTCTTTCATTATTCTCTTTGGGCTCAATTTTTGGGTTTTTTTTTTTTTTTAAACTTTTTTAAATAAATTGTTTTTTTTTTTTGGAAAAAAAAAAAAAAAAAAACCCAAAAGGGTTTGCTGGGGATTGAAAACAGGACCTTGTGTTTCTGAAGAGAGATAAATGCTTAGTTTAATGATTTCTCAGCCTCTTTTCTTCTTAAATACATATATTTAAGCTATAAATTTCTACTAGGCATGCAAGTAATGAATCAGCTTTTTGGTGGGGGGTGGATATGAGAGATTTGAGCCCAGGGGCACTCAACCACTGAGCCACATCCCCAGTCCTTTCAATTTTTGAGATAGGGTTTTGCTAAGTTGCTAAAGCTGGCTTTAAACCCCACAATCCTCCTGCCTCAGCCTCCCGAGTTGCTAGAATTACAGGCATCCACAACCACATCAAGCTAAAATCAGCTTCTGAAAAGTGATTTGGAACAAATTCTTCTAGCAAATTTTCCTGTTTCTAGTTAGTGAGTTCCTCTAAATTCTGCTATGAGCAATAGCCATATGAACAAGAGGGATGATCTTACTTAGAGCATACTAAGCTCTGTGAAGCTACAAAACCACTGCTGTGAATGGGATCAAGTCCCAGAAATTAGCAGTTTTAGTAAATCTGTCAAACTCTTTGCTGATTTTCACTATGTAGATAGAAGAGAGTTTTACGTGGTCAGCTTTCATTTTCAAAGATGGACTACTTAGGGGTTATACATTTAAAATGTGGAAAATCGCTATAATAATTAAAACTTAAAAAAACAAGGCATAAAAGAAGTAAGCTTCTATTTCTTCTATCTAGGTTCACATATACTGTCTAAAGATGTCTACCATCATGGAAAACATCATTGCCATCATTGATCTATTCCAACGATATTCAGAAAAAGATAAGGAAACTGACACTCTCAGCAAAAAAGAGCTGAAGGAACTGCTGGAAAAAGAGTTTCGGCCAATCCTGAAAGTAAGAGCTATGTTATAGAACCAGAGAAGAGCATTTCTGTTCTTAATCACTAATCTAAAAAAGGACTGTTCTGATTGTTTTATGAATTATATTATTTGGAAGTCAAACTGAGTTAGACTTATTTCAATAGACGGATAATTTTCTTTTTAAATTTTCCTTTAAATAAACTGCAAATACATACACAGACACCCAATCTGAAAAAACATACATATTTATTTCCAAAGAAATGAATGCCGATTAGTTAGCTCTTTGTAATATCCTTCACGAAATTAACATTATTAATAGGGTATATGAAAAAAAAAACATAAGGATTACTTAGAATTGTGACTCTTGAAATAAGAAAAGCAGGCAATGACCCAATCAAGACTTCAACTTATTTCATATTATCTTAACAATTACCTAACACATACTATCTATAGAAATCACCTGAGTCAGGATGAGGTAAAAACATCACAGGAGAAACCTGATACATTTGGTTCCATTCTTTCGTACAAAGAGTTTGAATTACCCAAATGAACCCTGACTTGCTGAGCAGACAATGTGAGTAATTATAACATAGTCTCACTCTATTATTTCCCCTGTACAGAATCCAGATGACCCAGACACAACAGAAGTCTTCATGGAAATCCTGGATATAGACCACAATGAAAAAATTGATTTCACAGAATTTCTACTGATGGTATTCAAGTTGGCTCAAGCATATTATGACTCCACAAAAAGACAGGACTACCGAACAACAGGGCCTAAGGAGAAAAGGAATAGGCATCAAGAAGAATACGATACAGAGGATGGAGAAGAGGACGAAAAAGAAAGAAAAAAAAGATCAAAGAATTCAAAAAGAACAGACAGAAAGTCAAGATCCAAGAGCCCAAAAGGGAGAGGAAAAAACAAAAATAGGAGCACCTCTGGAGGGCATGGAAGAAGTAATTCAAGAACTCACAGAGAAACAAGAAACAAGAAGAGGCCTGCCTCCTCAGATATTAGAGAGATAAGAAAAAATGGTGTTCCACAGGACAGTAAAAGAGAGGAATATTCACAAGAGTCAAATATGAACATTCACTCAGATCCAAAAAATGAACAACATACCCAAATAAGGCAAGCAAGAGAGAGTAACAGATACCATGGACAAACAGACACAGACAAAGAGGAAGATACACAATATGAAACCGACCACTCAATAGGAGATTCAAGAACAGAAAGAGGACACACACGACGTCATGAACAGGCAGAAAGCAAAAGGCACTCTGGCACCCGCTCCACTCGCGGACAGGCCGATTCCTCCCGCGGCCAGGCAAGAACAGGCCGC
>JAJEJO010005223.1:215188-227414 GCA_020662805.1 Glaucomys volans
GTCAGGCCAGCGACAGCGAGGGACGCTCCGAAGACTCGGCCAGGCAAAGCCCATCATCCACGAGAAGATCTGTTTCATCACATGAGTCTGTTCCTTCCCATTCAACTAATGGGGCTACCGAGTCTCTGTTTCATCACAGAGTGTGTCATTATCAGGGGCTGTCTGATTCTGACCTTGTAGCCTCAGAGTATGATACAGGCAATCAAGGTGATCATGCTCCTATTCATCTTGCCTCAGATTACAGTTCTGGTAATGAATCCCCTGTTCATAATTACATTTCTGAAGTTAATCATTTTCCCTCATTCATTACTGAAGGTCAACAGTATGGATCAGGTATAGGTTGGAGGCATGGTAGTTATGGTAATGCTGAATATGAGTATGGTCAGTCAGGATTTGGCCACTCTCAATCTAGGGTTGTTAGTCAAAAATGCAATCCTGTGGAATTTTGCAAGAGATTTGAAAACAGAAAAGCACCTGGATATAGAGTAGAACATATGTAATCCAGTGTATTAGGCAGTAATACACAGCCAGTAATACATAGCTGTTTAAGTAATATACCAACATAGCTGGGGTTTAGTCAGTCACAAGGATTCTATTACTAAACTGAGAAATCGGTGAGAAACCAGTAGAAAAAGAATTAAACCAAATAGTAGGAGAAAGAACCTGTAACACAACTTTGTTCTAGAAACTTTATTTCCTTTTGCAGAAGTTTTCTTATTATTTTGTTTAAATATGCTATTCCCTCTCATTAGTTTGGTGGTAGTTTCTTTTTATTCTCTAGGACCTTTGAACTTTTAGTTAGAAAATGGTGAAGAAATCAGTGTCATTGAGTGCTAAATTTGCAAAACTATTAGAGTTTGTAGTTGAAATAAGGATTCTTGCTTCTGAAATCTTAAATGCTAGATCCTTTCTAGATTGACATATAAATCTTCCTGAAAAATATCTAAACATTCTTCTGGAGGCCAAAGCCGCTATATCACATCAGGGCTCAGCACATCTGCTTCTATTATTCTTCTACTGGAACTTTGTTTTCTTAGCATTCAATAAAATCACATTGGATTCAAAAAGGTACAATGTATAAAATTTGAGAATAAAAATTGATCTTATTTTAGAGCTTGTCTCTTTCATGTTCTCTTCAAATTCAAAAGGTTTGTTTTTCCATGGGTAGAATTTAATCTCTCTGGTATATCATGGGAAATATGATTGAACATATAGCAGTACATACTATGCAAAAGTAATAAGTAATAAATAAGAAGGAATTTAATCAAATCATGTGTTCTCCAATATAGTCATAGCCCCTGTCATCACCTTTATGAAGTTAAAGCTCTTTGTTCAATCATAAATATCACCACCATTTATATGAAAGCATTAATCCAAGTGGTTAACAGCCACATCAAACCAAGAATTACTGTCTGTATGTCCTTCTGCCAAAGATGCTGGGAGATGCTTTAAATGGAGATTAATGCGTATAAAGAATGTAGCTGAAATACCCTGACAACAGAAGAGCAATTAAGAAAATGCCTTCCTGTCCTGGAAGGACAACAGATGAACCTTTATGATTAAGACAAGTGGATGAAGAAAGGGTGGGCAAGAAAGAATAGTACAAATGTCAACAGTTTTCTCCTACTAGAAGGAATATCCTTTTGTGAGACTCATACCCAAATTTTACTTCCCATAATGTCCAACTGCTGGGTGTATGTAGGCCAGTGTTCTCATTTTGCAGATGAATCTATCACACAAATAATCCACACCAAAATAGTAATTAGATTTCAAGTCTTGAAGCTTCAAATTTGGTAATTTTATAAGAGAATTTATGAAAGTTGCCTTTCTTAAACTTTTATTTGAATAAATCAAGCTGAGTCAGCATTTTAATGATCTCAAAAGGGGTAGGGACTGAAAGAAAAAGGAATAAACAAGCTCATTTTTTAAATTAGCGTCGAACAATAAAATGTCTATGCTTATTCTCCACAAGCCACTTAGAGGTGGTATTTCTCTCCTATTGGTGCTTCCATGCTTGAAGTACAATCCCCAAGTATCTTTACTAAGCAAGAAAGTTCATGAAGTGTCAGACCTACAGACCTCCCAGAGCTGCCACAGACATTGGGTGCCCCAGTCTCAGCTTATTCAGCTCTCTCCTGTAGCCCCTCACTAAAGGAGTCAGGCCTAACAGACTGAGGAATAATAATTTAAAAAAAAAATGTAATGAGGAAACAATACAGAGCTGGCCGAACTAAACTTGGGAGGTATTTATGGACACTGACAGACATTACAAGAGAGAGAGATATGTGTGCTCTATGATAGCAAAACTTCTCCATGAAGAACCCATCTACAGCTCAAATCGTTTTCTTTCACATCCCTATCCAAAAAGGACAGACTTGCCTGAAACTCCCTTTTGTTACCTGTCAGAAAATCAGTTTACCTAAAAAGGTGAAACAAGATTCACTGGAAACATGAATTTTTCTCTGTTCTCTTTCCTTCTCTTGCCTTACAAAATTTCTTTTTGTCTTTGGTGTTTTTACTCAGTTGACCAATTCTCTCAGTAAATCAATAATTTTCATGTAATATAACTAAATATTTCTAAGTTTTCCTTTCACTGGGATAATCTCAAGGGACCAACTATGTCTTACTGTCTCTCTTTTCTCTACAAATACTTTCTCAGCACATATCAGTCCATAACAACCTTATCCATTGGGTAAAGTCATTTGCAGCAGCAGAACCAGAAGACAAAGACCAGCACAAGCTGAACATTCACAATCAGTCTTTGACTACTCATTTGCAATGTCCTGTGAGAGGATTCCTCTAAGTAAGGTCCACAGAAAACTGCACTGCTAGTCTACAAACTTTATTAGTGGTACATAGCAAGATAAGCACAGAAATTGAGGATCAGGATTTAGAAATGTTTTATAATGATTTAGCACTGACGCATCTGAGTGTGTGACCATTTTTTAAATTGTATAAAGTATCAGTCCCTGGTAAATGAGAAATATTAACCCCAATCTTTCACCACAGACAGTATAAGAAACACTGTTCTATAGGTCTCACTACAAATGGTTGAGTTTGGATTCTAGCTAGTAGACAAGCTACTGAAGACTTATGAACAGGGAAACACTCTGATCAAATGTGTACACTAAGGATCTGGGATGGTCTAGAAAAGATGAAAGATAGGAAGGCTGCCTGTAACAAGGCAGTGGTCCAAGGGAATGATAAAATGAGAATCAATCAAGTCAGTGATAGTAAGATGTTTGAACAATGTGGTCAACTAAATTTGATCATTGATTGAATCAGGAGGGGGTAAAAGGAGGAATGTAAAGGAGGAAAGAATTGAGAATTTTTTCTAGACATTTATATCTATATTTCAAACAGAGAATACGAGTTCAGCATGTGTGTAGCTTACTGAACTGGTTAAAAGTATAGGTTTTGGATCTAGATGCTATATAGGCAAAATCTCAGCTCTAACATTTAATTGTGGACCTTAGGAAACTTACTCCAGATTTCTATTCCTTGGTTTCTTCATCTGAAAATTTCATGTAATAACAGTTCCTACCTTGGCACCATTACAAAGATTGAGTTAATACATGAAAAGCACTTAATATAGTATCTGGCACATATTAAGTCCTCAATAAATGTTTGTCAATGAGGATGAAGCTATAGGCATGGCTTAAATGAAAAGGTAAAGAGTGAGAGCCAAGGATAGAATATTGACCAAATCCATTAAATTTCTTCCCACAGGCAAATAACAAATATGTGATAGAAACAAGATTTTCAGCCTGGTTCTATCTTCCAAGCCCAAATTCTCATCACTGAAAAGGAGTGTTTCAAAGTTCAAGTATGCCAGAATAGTCAAGTAAAGTTATAAATGAAATATTATCTCTAATGTCTTGACATTTGTGATTCTGGAAAGAGTCATTTCTGTAGAGAGATGGTGATGTAAACAAATTGTTAGAAAATTTAAGGGGTAAATGATTTTTAAGAAATTGGACACAATAAATACAGATCACTTCTGTGAGGAAGCCAAAAACTAGTTTCTAACCAAATCCTTCAGTTTTCTCCTTTCTAGTGACCTGGGTTGTGGGGACTCTGTAAGGAGGCTGAACTTTTTCTTCCCTGGTTTTATTAAGGACTCATTGACAAATAAAAATTTTATGTTTAGATATATGTATGTATTGTAAAATTATTACCACAATTGAGCAATTAACATATCCATTACCTTTCATAGTTACCCTTTGTGGGTATATGTATGTTGAGAATATGAGATCTACTCTCTTAACAAATTTCAATATATAATTATTAGCTACAGTCAACAGACTTTATGTACCTTAAGTCTCCAATAATTATTCATCTTATAAATGAAAGTTTGTACCTTTTCTTCATATTTCTCATTTTCTCCCACCCCTTAGGCCCTGATGACCACTGTTCTACTCTTGCTTTTATGCATTTGATTTTTTTAAGATTCCACACATAAATGAGTTCATGCATTATTTTTATTTCTGTGTCTGGTTTAGCACTATGTCCACTGGGCTCATTTATGTTATTGCAAATAGCAAAATTTCCTTCTTTTTAAAGCTAAGTAACATTCCATCATGTATACTGTCATACATTGTTTAATAATAGTGATATATTCTGAGGAATGCTTCATTAAGCAATTTTGTTACTGTGTGAACATACTACACAAACATAAATGGGATAGGTCAATCACTTTACTTGGTCTTTGATGTCATCAAATATACATGAGTTGTATGAGGCTACTGCCAACATGATGTGACCTACTCTTTTACAGCAAACTTTTAAGTAGAATATGCTCCAAAATAATGATAAGAGCCTGGGGCTCAGTGGTAGAGTACTTGTCTAGTACGTGTGAGGCACTGGGTTGAATTTACAGCACCACGTTAAAAAAAATAAATGAATAAGTAAAGAAATTGTATCCACCTACAACTAAAAAATTTTTTTAAATAATGATAAAGAATATACCATAGTAAACACATAAACCACTAATGTAGTCATTCATTATGAAGTGTTATGTACTGTACATAATTACATGTGCTATTTGGGGCAGGATAAACCAGGGATTGAACACAGGGGCACTCGACCACTAAATCACATGCCCAGCCCCGTTTTATTTTTTTACTTTGAGACAGGGTCTTGCTATGTTGCTTAGGGCCTTGCTAAGTTGCTGAGAGGGTGGCTTTGAACTTGTGATCCTCCTGCCAACCTCCCAAACTGCTGGGATTACAGGCATGTGCCACTGTGCCTGGCTGTGCTATATTTTAACATGGCAGCACAGAAGGTTTGCTTGCACCAGCATTACCACAAACATGTGAGTAATGCATTGTGCTGCAAAATTATAATGCCTATGACATTACTAGATGATAGGAATTTTTCAGCTCCATTATAATCTTATGGGACCACTGCCATATATGCAGTCTGCCCTTGACTGAAATGTCGTAATTATTCAGCACTTGACTGTATATAAGTATATATGTACATTTTTAAATTTTGTTTTTATTCTATGCTTTTAAAATGTACAGCAGGATGTTTTTATATATACATAGGGAAAACACAAGATCTACAGAGCTCAATGACAGAACTCAGGGAGATGTTACTGCCTGAATATTCTGAACTTGAAATCAGTACAGTAGTGCCCATTTATCTGCAAGGGATACCACTGCATACCTGAAATCACAGTACAAAGCCCTATATACGCTACATTTTTTCCTATACATACATACCGATAATAAGGTTTAATTTATATATTTGGCACAGTAAGAGATTAACAACAACAATAATAAAATAGAACAATTAAAATAGTACACTAATAAAATTGCCAGCAACACTACTCCTGCACTTTGGAACCATTATTAAATAAAAAAGGATTTCCCAAACACAAGCGCTGCAATACTTGACAGTTGATCTAAAAACCAAAATTGCTACTAACTAAATAAAAGTAGTATATATAGCACAGATAAACTCAACAAAGTAGTGAGTAGTATATATAGCACAGATAAACTCAACAAAGAGATGATTCACAACCCACTTGGGAATGAGCAGAACAGTGAGATTTTAACACACTACTCAGAATGGCATACATTTTAAAATTTATTATTT
This sequence comes from Glaucomys volans, assembly GCA_020662805.1. NCBI lineage: Eukaryota > Metazoa > Chordata > Mammalia > Rodentia > Sciuridae > Glaucomys > Glaucomys volans. The sequence goes on from JAJEJO010005223.1 coordinate 221,291, forward strand.
CTTCCTTGGATTTTCCATGTAATACTTTTGGACCACAGCTGACCACAGATAATTGAAACCATAGATAAGGAGGCCTATTGCACTTCAAGATCCATCCAGCGATAGGAATATTCTGCTTTCCTGGTATCAACCTGATATAATTGACTTTATTAAAATACTTAATATTGATGTTATTTTTTCCACCAAAAGAAATGAAGAGAATAAAAATTTATTGACTTCTCACTATGCATCACTTTCCTCAAAATATAGCAAAGCAAAAAATTATTATCCACATTTTCTGATTATAAAAGAGGTGAGCAGAGATGTCAACAACAATTTACCTAAAGGAATCAACTATGGAAAGCTGAATTTAAGCTTTCAAAGTCCATGTCCTTTCTACTATAACACACGGCCCTTGCACAGTTTCTGACTCATCAGTTGATCCAGACTAAACAACAATTTCTTTCCTGTCTTTCTCTAAAAACTTTAGAGCCAAAAAAGAGCAGACAAAATCTTCTTTGTAGTCAGAAAGGTCTTTTTTCTTTCTTGCCAGTAAGGCTTTAATAAAAAAAAAAATCAGTTGAACTTCAAATTCTCAAAGAGAAAGTTTGTTGTAATCTAAGCTGAGACTTTTCTTTTGATCCCCAAGGCCCATTTGATTCCAGAAAAATGAAACAGTTTCTAAATAGTGTTAAAAAGTATAGAAACATTAATCATTACCTAATAGTACAATTTTAGGGTACAAATAAGGGGCATGTTGTCTTGAAATCACTTGATCAAGGTGACAACTGTTAAGATGTGCATGTTCAAGGGAATAGGAGATATGAGAAAAAAAGTAAATTGTAGTCATATCCTATGCTATCACTGAAGTAACTCAGATGCTGGCAATAAGACTGTGTTTTATAATTTAACAAATAATTTATGTATATAGTTTCATATGAAAAAGAGCAAAATAGTTCCTAGCTTTTTGTTAAGCTGTATTTCCATCAGTTATCATTGCTCTTCCCTTTCAGCAGTGATAATTGATGGCAATGCAGCTTAACAATAGTTCCACTCTTCTCAGCACCTTTCCCAACCTAGCATGTGAGAAAAGGATGGCCAAGACATAGCAGTAAATGACTTAACTCTAGTATGTGTCAAACATATTTCCACATATCTCATTCAAAGAGAAAGATAAGAATAAGGATTAGACAGAGCAGAATTTAGATAATGTATTTGTTGCTTCATCCTTGATACAGCATTGCTTCACTCTTTCACTAGAAGAAAAGTATTAATGATCTAATTTTCAGACTCTCTATTGCAATTACAAAAATTGGGGAGACAGATCTGCCCTTCAGGAATTCACTGACTATGGAGGAAAGACGTAACCATATGACAAATATATTTTTATAAAAAAAGATAGTAAGGTGCAATGGTGGTATATAGTGCAACCACCTGACCATGTTTAGAGGTAAAGAAGAAATGGCTCAGATAAACCTGAATTTAGGAGACATGTGTACTGAATCTCTATGAATGGCTGGGAATGTGCCAGGTAAACTTGGAAAGGAGAGTGTCCAAGGGAGATTAAACATCTTATATAAAATCCCACAGATAAGAAAAACAAAGGTGGGTTCAAGAAACTAATAGCAGTTCAGCATAGCCAAGATTACCCTATGCACATGTATGATTACACAAATGGTATAAATCTACATCGTGCACAACCATAGAAACGAAAAGATGTACCCTATTTGTATACAATGAATCCAAATGCAGTCTGTAAAAATAAAAAATAAGTAAGAAAAAGAATGGGAAGTTACACTCCAAGTACGTATAACTTGTCAAAATACACTCAATAGTCATGTATATCTAAAAAGAACAAATAAAATTTTTTAAAAAGAAATGATAAATGTGAGTGACATTGCATGATAATTCCCTGTAAAAACATGGAGAACTAACTTTTACTTAAAATTATAAAATAAGGTATCAAAGAATACCATCTGTGTCAGAAAACAATCAGCAATACTTGAAGTAAGGCTGCCACCTGTTGGCTGAGCAGATAGCAGACTTCATTTGGACCCATCAGGCCTACTGTCTCCCCTACACTGAAAACTGCCACACTTGTTTAGATCATATAGCTGCCTAAGCCCTTCAGGCATATGATAAATGGTCCCTCCTGCAGTAACTAAAGTATACTGAAGCTTTCTTCTTCACTATCAACCCCCATTTCACTCCACCATCAGACAGAGGAACTTGAAATTAGTCAAGAGCACCAAGAGGGTCTAGAAATAAAGACCAACTGAATGAGAATAAGCAAAGGCTATTTAGTCCAAAAATATTGGTCCAACTGTAACTTTATGCCAGGCCAGGGATTACAACAAATACAAACATATTAGAGAAAAAACATGGGGTAAAAGGTGGGGAAAGGAGTTTAGCTTGAACAGACAAAAAAGAAAAATGAAAACAACCCAAGGAAATATTTCTCTTAATTTCCATAGAAGAATTTTAATAAGAATATAAATTCAATAAAATAACATTCAAGAAGAGGTTAATTTAAAAAGAAAGAATGAAAGGGAAATTGGAAAGTTAAGGAAACCAAAAAAATACATTTGCAAATCTAACGCATGAATTACAGAAACAGTTGAAAAATCATTATTAAGAGTATAGAAAAGGTTCGAAATAATCCTAATGAATTCACAAAAAAAGACCAAGATTAAAGTTATTAATGAGAAGTTGATAGATATGAAACAGTTTATGAATGAACCTTCATCAAGAACCAAAACATCAGGGGGGATTCAAGATGGCGGGCTAGAGGAAGGCTGCATTCCTACTTGCTCCATGGATTCCTACTTGCCTGGGATTCAAACAGCGGCAATACGGCTCTCAACGAGATTTTATATTCAAATCACATATAAGAGGTCCCCAGTCGCCACTCCAGAGCTCCAGAACCAACTCTGCCGGGCCGGGCTCGGCCCAGCCTCGGGCAGCAACCACCTGGGAGCGCCGGACCCCCACAGCCGCTTCGGAGTCACCGACCTGGGCCTGGACTCGGGCACTAGCCAGCAAGTAAGTGCAGGTCCCCAAGTGAGTGTGGGTCCCCAGCAGCTGCTTCGGAGTCACTGACCAGGCCTGGGCGCCAGCCAGCAAGTGAGCGCGGGACTCCAACAGCCGCTAGGAAATCACCATCGCTGGACCAGGTTCAGGCTTGAACCCCAGGCAGCCCCAGCTGTGAACACATACCCACCAAGCCATCAGGCCACCATACCCAGCTCCAAGCCCGGGCCTGCACCCTGTACCTGGTCTAGTCTCAAGCCGGCACCCACGCTGTCGCCGAACATCTAACAACAGCAGGATACCTTTGCCCACAAACATTGATTATCCCTGACTTGGAGGCAGTTGGGACAGCATCCTTCTTGGGACACAGCATTACCAAGTGCCTGACAGGCATCAGACTACTGAACAATAGAAGTTTGAATAGTACAATATAATTTTACTGCAGAACTTTCTTCCTCATTTTTTTGTCTAAATAGTAATATTATGATTATTCCTAATATACTTACTATGTTCCCACTTCTTTCCTATTAATACCCTTATCATTCTATCATGCTCTAATATAGCAGTGTCCTTGGAGACCCATTCTCTTTTCTCATGCTAAAAACTTATTTCCTCTAATTCCGCTCTCATTATTTCTATGACATAGTAACTCTATAGACTCACTTCCTATCTCATTATTATTATTCTAAACCATTCAGCATTTTCTTTTTCCACTATTTGAAATTGTGGTCCTTATTGCAAACCTATCAATTATTCAGCAGATAATTTGCACTCCTTTCTGTATACTATAACGCAGTTTATATCTAAATAGGTTCTATATGGTTTAAAGACACATATTGTTTATATCGGGTACTGCAAATAATAATCTCTTCAAAGTGAGGTACTGGAAATCTGCAGGGATGCTATAAGTCTTTACAGGGAAACTGCAATCCCTCTGATTTGCACTACTAGAGGGGAAGATACACAAGCAGCATGAGAAAGCACAGGAAGAAAGTGTCCCGAACAAACCTAGACGATATATCAAGAGAACCCAAAGATAGCATGGTAGAAGGAATGACAGAAAGGAAGTTCAGAATGTTCATAATTAAAATGATCCAAGAAGAGAATGATGTGACGAGAGAGCAGATTCAGGCTATGAATAATCAGCTAATAGAGCAATTGCAGGGAGCAAAAAATCATTTCAATAAAGAGATAGAAGTTCTAAGAAAAAAAAAACCAGAAATCCTTGAAGGTAATAAGGAAATGAAGGAAACAATAAACCAAGTTAAAAACTCAATAGAAAGCATAATTAACAGAATAGATCACTTGGAAGACAGAACCTCAGAGAATGAAGACAAAATATTTAATCTTGAAAACAAAGTCGAACAAACAGAGAAGATGGTTAGGAATCATGAACGAAACCTCCAAGAAATATGGGACATCATGAAAAGACCAAATTTAAGAGTTATTGGGATTGAGGAAGGCACAGAGATACAAACCAAGGGAATGAATAATCTGTTCAATGAAATAATATCAGAAAATTTCCCAAATATGACAAATGACATGGAAAATCAATTACAAGAGGCTTACAGGACACCAAACACACAAAATCACAACAGATCCACACCAAGGCACATTATAATGAAAATACTAACATACAAAACAAAGATAGAATTTTTAAAGGCTGTAAGAGAAAAGCATCAGATTACCTACAGGGGGAAACCAATACGGATATCAGCAGATTTCTCAGCCCAGACCCTAAAAGCAAGAAGGGCCTGGAACAACATATTTAAAGCTCTGAAAGAAAACGGATGCCAACCAAGAAACTTATACCCGGCAAAACTTACCTTCAGATTTGATGACGAAATAAAATCCTTCCATGATAAACAAAAGCCTAAGGAATTCACAAATAGAAAGCCTGCCCTACAGAACATTCTCAGCAAAATACTCCAAGAGGAAGACATGAAAAATAACAATGTTAGTCAACATGGAGAGTAATTACCCTAAAGAAATAGCCAATCAAAGGAGAAACAAAGTTAAGTTAAAAGCCCGAAAAAAGCTAAAACGACAGAAAATACAAGTCATATCTCAATAATAACCCTGAATGTAAACGGCTTAAACTCATCAATCAAAAGACATAGACTGGCAGATTGGATTAAAAAGAAAGACCCAACAATATGCTGCCTTCAAGAGACTCATCTCATAGAAAAACATGCCCACAGACTGAAGATGAAAGGTTGGGAAAAAACATACCATGCACATGGACTGAGTAAAAAAGCAGGGGTTTCCATCCTCATTTCAGATAAAGCAGACTTCAAGCCAAAGTTAGTCAGAAGGGATAAAGAAGGACATTTCATACTGCTTAAAGGAAGCATAAATCAGCAAGACATTACAATCATAAATACTTATGCACCAAACAATGGCACATCCATGTACATCAATCAGATCCTTCTCAATTTCAGGAACCAAATAGACCAAAACACAATAATACTGGTTGACTTTAACACACCTCTCTCACCGTTGGACAGATCTTCCAAGCAAAAATTGAACAAAGAAACCATAGGACTCGATAACACAATCGCTAATTTAGACTTAACAGACATCTATAGAATATTCCATCCATCAAAAAGCGAATACACTTTCTTCTCAGCAGCTCATGGCTCCTTCTCTAAAATAGACCATATGTTATGCCACAAAGCTACTCTTAACAAATACAAAAACATAGAGATACTACCTTGTATACTATCAGATCATAAGGGAATGAAATTAGATATCAACGACAAAGTTAAAAACAGAAACTACTCCAAGACCTGGAGATTAAATAATATGCTATTGAATGATGCATGGATAACAGAAGACATTAGGGGGGAAATTAAAAGATTCTTAGAGTCAATGAGAACAAAGATACAACATATCAAAATCTCTGGGATACTATGAAAGCAGTGCTAAGAGGAAAATTCATTGCATGAAGTGCATTCAACAAAAGAAGGAAAAGTCAACAAATCAATGACCTCACATTAATTACAGCTAAAAGCCTTAGAAAAAGAGGAACAGACCATCACCAAAAGTAGTAGAAGACAGGAGATAATCAAAATCAGAACTGAAATCAATGAAATTGAAACAAAAGAAACAATTC
>JAJEJO010005224.1:0-10971 GCA_020662805.1 Glaucomys volans
GATTTTTGTAATGCTTGTTTTTTCTTTTTTGTTTTGTTTTGCTTTGTTTTGCTTTTTAGCAGAGCAGCAGTTTCTTCAGGTCCCATAGTGACTGCTGTGCAAACCTAGATGGTTTGTTACTTTACGGGTCTTGCTAAGACAGCGGGAAAACAGTCCAGCAAGCTCCTGGTTTGTGCTCTCTGACCTATGTGTCTTTTTTTCTGTTTTTTTTTTTTCACTTTTTTTATTTGTTCTCATTAATTGTACATAACCGTAGAATGCATTTACACATTTTGATGGATCATACATCAATGGAGTGTAATGAAATGGAACCTTTTTCTGTTTGACCATCCTATTTCCTTTCTTTTATTTTCTCTTTCTCTTTGTGGCCACACTCCAGCCATGGTTGATGGCTGTGGGCACAGGGAGATGGCACACATGTGTTATGGAAGAGAGGTGCCCTGAGAGGTGAAGCAAAGTTAGAAAGAATGAAGAATCCCTGTGCATGAGTTTCCTGGCGATGCACAACAGATTTTCACAGGCTGGGTGATTTACACAACCTAAGTGTATTGTCTCACTGTTCTGGGTGGAGGGGTAGAAATCTGAGATCAGCGCATGAGCAGGGCTGGTTCCTTCTGTGGGCTGTGAGGTTGAATCTGTTCCAGGCCTTTCTTTTAGTTTCGGATGGTTTTCTGGCATTCCCCTTCTCTGTCCTCATCTTCACATGGTGCCCTCACTTGTGCTCATCTGTGCCCCAATTTACCCTTTCTGTAAGGACATCACTTATATTGAATCAGGGCTCACCCTGATGACCTCCTCTTAACCTGATCATCCGCAAAGACCCTATTCCCAAGTAAGGTCACATTCACAAGCACTGGGAGTTAAGACGTCAACTTTTATTTTTGGTGGGGCAAGGCGACACAATTCAATGCATAAAACCCTAACATCTGTTTGTGAAGCTTCAAAATAATAGTCAGAAGACCTTTTCAAAATATTCACCAAAGCTTTCAACTTCACTTCCCATTTCTTCTACATCATCTCTCTATCCTAAGGCACCAACATCCAAATAAATGTAATTCTCATTTTATTCATAAAACTAGTAGTTTGGCAGTAGTATTTTTTCCTTCTGATTCAATTAGAGTGAATAGTACTTCAGCTACCCAAATAGATCATAGTTTTGTTGTAGTCTTGAGAGCCCACCACTCATTTCAGCATTGCTTCTTGGGAAAATGTTTTCCAAGTTTCAAAAGACCTAAAGTTTACTCTAAGCACAATCAATTTTTAACTGGGGACTTCCTGTGCAAGTGTGAGTCCTTGCTATCACCTTGCTAAACACCACACCCTTCCAAAGTGCAGAGAAGTAGTCAGGTGACCACTTAGTTACCAGGTCTGCCCATAATCCCAATATAATTTTAGGATTTCTCAAGTTACTAGATAAGATTTGTATGTATGGAAAGACATGGAATAATTGAGCAAATAAACTCATAACAGTGAAATGACATACTGCAAAATAATGTGTTCAGTATAATCCCATCTTTGTAAAAAAAAAAAAAAAGCTTTTTCAAGATCAAAAATTGTATGTAAAAAGTATCCACCAAAACTGTGCCCACGTTCACAGTCCTTATTTCTGGGGACAGGATTGTGTCACTTCAAGGGACACAGATGTGGAGGGGGCCACTGCCTGTGGGGTGTGATCAAAGCTCAGTCTGTCTCCTACTGCACCTGTCATGTGCTCCCTGGGGATCCTGTTCCTCATGTCGCAGGTGGGCAAGTCCCATGCCCATCTTATTTAATCAACTGATCTACTGGTACTTTCAGTGCAAGTAGTGTTGATTCTTATACTAGATTTTAACCTTGGATTAATGCTTCTACTGTTCATTAGAGGTGAGATTTCTCCTACCCTTTCCTACTTTAAGGCCTGAATTTAGGGAACAGGATGGGGTTGAGCACTGCTGTCTCTGTGTGCTCCACCTCGTCCTTCCTTCAAGGTTCTCCTCTCCTGACTTCTATCATTACTTACTGGTGTTGCCCATCTGTGAACACTATATTCTTTTTGGACCAGATGTAATTGCTCATATTCAACTATTGTTGTTTCTTAAAATGGCAATTTCATTTGATTCCAACTAATATAGATAAAATAAAATGAAATTATTTGTGTCTGTCCTTTATCCAATGTTGTGAAAGTCATTCAGGCTGTTACATGTGGGTTTTTGTTTGTTTGTTTGGGTTTGGATTTTTTGTTTGTATGTTTTGTTTTGCTTTATTTTTTTTTCATTATATGTTGTTTCATTTTTCTACGGCATTGCTAAAGGTGAGCCATTAGGCGTGTAGATATTCAGCTAGATTGTGCCAATTTACTCACCCACACTACACACCAGCAATAATAAAAAATGAAAATTTTAAAACAATACTACTCAGCATTGCAAAGCATCAAATATCTAGGAATAAATCTATAAAAGAATGTGTAGGACTGCTACACAAAAAACTATAAGACCTAATTAAGAGAAAGTTAATAATACCCAGAAAAACAGATGAATATACCATGTTAATACTTTTGAAAACATAATAATTTAAAGATGTCAATTCTCTTCAAATTGATCTATAGAGTCTATGTAATCCTTATGAAAATCCCAGCATAGCTTTTTCCTATAGTAGAATTGAAAAGCTGATTCTAAAATAGATACAAAAATGCAAAGAGCCAAGAATAGTCAAGTCAGTCTTTCATAAGGACAAAACTGGAGAATTTAACAACCTTATACCCAGATTTATTGTAAAAGTAAGTTAATGAAGACAGTGTGGTATTTGGGCAAGGATAGACAAAGAGACCAGGAAAATAGAAGGGAGAGTCCCCAAACAGAGCCAGATATAATAATGGATGTGAAAAAGGTAATGTTTCCCAATGAATAGTGCTGGTCAGGTGGATATTCAGCAGGAAAAAGCCAAGTCCTTGCTCACTGTATATTCTCAAATGAAATATCAATCAAAGAGAGAGAGAGAGAGAGAGAGAGAGAGAGAGAGAGAGAGAGAGAGAGAAGAGAGTGTGTGTCCAAAGAATACTGGTTTTATATGGGAAGAACATGGGGCGGGGGAATACACGAGCCACAGTAAACTATGAATGAGTTCAAAATGGTTGAGGCAAGGGAGAGTTTTTTGGAAGGCAAGAATGAGCAAAATTACATAAGATATTTTAAACAGTAACCATCAGCACAAGGATTAATAAGGTGGTGGCTCCACTCTGAGTTTGAACACACACACTTGCTGGGCAGATATCTTTGCAGAAGTGTTTTTTTGTGTAAGGTTGCAGTGGCTGTGCAAGGTGAGAGTTGCAGCAGTTTTTGTGCTGCATCCTAGCAGGCGACGATGCAGGGGAATGCTCCCCTCATCACCTCTCAGACTCGTTTACTCTTTGTTAGGGTTGACACAGGTTACCCCATTTTACATCTGGCAAATTTCACAATACCATCCACAAAATCACTTCTAGGAGGACTGTAGATCTAAATATGATGGGTTAAATAATAAATATTTCAGAAAGAAGTAATGGAATCCTAATATTTCCTCTGAGAAGTCCAAGATTCATTAAAAAAAGTTTGTAGCAAGCACTATCAAGGAAAGTTATCACAAAATTGTATTAATTAAAATGAAGAACACTGTTAATTGAAAATACCTCTAAGAGGAAGTCACAAATAAGGAAGAAAATTGTGGTATATGTCATAAAAATACCAATACCTACATCATATAATGAACTACAAATCATGAGAAAAAGACTGACAATCCATTAAGAAATGGGTAAAAGACTTGAGCAGCTTCTTCACAACGACAATATCACCAGGGAATACATGGAGATGCTGAATCAATAAATAACTCAGAGGTTCATTCAAGTCCTTAATTAAATCAATTTAAATGAATTCAATAAGATTGAATTACAACTTCATACTACTAGCCAATCACCAGCAGGTCTAAAATCAAGAAGCAAGAATATACCAAAGTTTGTAATAATGATAAGTTGGAATTCAATTATAGTTTCTTTCTCTTTTTTTCTACTTTTCTCTATTTTCCACATTTTATACTGTATTTATGAGCTTTTGTAAGTAGAGTATAATGATATTTTTCTCCAGGGTGGAGTGTTATTTGCTTAATGCTTCTTAGCTCTGCAACCAAAACAAAAGGACAGACAGAACTGAGGGATGTATACAAATATATATGTCAGATTTCAGATGGGATCCTCAGAGGCATGGGTGACTTGACAGGTTCATTTTGCCAAGGGCAACCTGGGGGGCAGAATCTCTGACATCAGACTGGGCTGGCACACCTGGACAGGTAGTGTGGGTGATTTTGACATTGAATGGCTCATTAACTGGCTGACCTCTCTGTAGGTTTAATGACAGACTCTTGGTGACCACTGCTGCTTCTTCTGCCTAGAAGGACTTCTGACCATCAGAGTCTGTCTCCAGAAATTGTTACATTTCTTGCCTCCCCAAGTCATGGTAGGGTCATCTAGTTTATCTCTACTCAAAGCGGATGTCAACCAATCGAGGTGGGGTTTTTTTGTACCCTACAATTATTGTTCTTCAAGGTATCTGTGTTCCAGTAAATAAACTGACTTAGTGTGCTGTTTTCTTCCTTTCTTTAAATTAAAATCTCTCATTTTATGATATGCTAGTGATGATGATAAAATAGTGTGTCGTAATAGGTGCCTGACACTGTTCTAGAAGTTTTACATTTTCATTCTTTCCTTTAGATATCTAGCAAACCTCTGAGATGGCTACTATTTTTGTTTCCCCACCAAAAGGACACTGAGGGATTTGAGGGGTTCATACTTGGTTCCAGATCACAGCAACAGAGCTCATATTTGAACCTTAGAAGTCTGCTTCCCTAGTTCAAGTTTTTGGTTTTTGGACACACCAACCTCCAGTGTGAACCCATGTTCTGTGCCTTTGTTCCTGGTGAAGGCAGAGCAGTGGGATTGGCATGAGAAGTGCTTCATGCTGGGTGCTGTGGTTTGAATGTGTCCCCCAAAGGCCCAAGTGTTGAAGGCTGTTTGTGTTTGGTTCTGGGCATTGAACCCAGGGTCTCATGCAGTAGGCTACATCTTCCACTGATCTACAAATCTAACTCATTCACACTTTAAAGAAAAACATTTTTCTTGTTAGTAAAGGTCATCTGAAATTTATTCTTGTCTTTTATGTGGCTAACAATCCTACCCACCCACATTTCAAAATTAACAGCATATTTTACATTCAATATTTAAATACATTTATCTATAGGACAAACTGAAGGAAAAGTTACAAATACATTCTCTGACTGTCTCTCTTTGATTACTTACAGTTGGTGTTTAAAGGCAAGTGGTGAATCACCAGGTCAGGAAGTTGGGGTCCAAATCCTGGTCTTTCCTAGAGGCCCTTTAAGTAGGGCCCTCCCTTCAGGGTATTTGAGTGCCCTGACCCAAGATTAACTGGCAGCATGAGTAGCCAATCACCATTTTCCCAATCACCAAGTGGGTGGCCACATCTTGGCAAAGCATGGCTCACACACTGGTATAGCTTTCTTCCTCAAGAGCTGATTTTTGCTATTGCCCTATCTGGTCTCTGATTAGTGAGTTTACTTTTGACCACACTTAGGCACAGAGGCAGGGTTAGATTTCTGTCCTCTGAGAACAAGTATCCACAGGCTGAATTCCTCCTCCAAAGTGGAGGAATTCACCGCATGAGTGCCATGGAAATCAGGCCACAGTGAGAGGACAGTGTACTCTGCACTTCTTGTGAGAGATTTTAGGGGGCCCATTGGCATGGCTATTAGTTTAGATATTTGCTTTTGGAACCATGTTTCAGTTATGGAAAGCCAGAAGGTCCTGGAAGCAGGTAAGGAGAGGCCAGGGATTCTATGATGAAGAAGATCCCAGAAGACTCTCAGAAATAAAAGAGAAAAAAACAAACAATACTGATTATGGTTCATTCATTCAGCATTACTTGGTCATCAGCATGTAGGCACTGAAAATGCAAAGAAACAAGAACTTTATGAGACCTCTGTATGATTGATGTGTGGACTCTTGGCACCCGTGTAATTGTTACTGCCCTCTAAACATCATGTCACAAAATGGCTGTGACCTCAGTCTCAGGGACAGAGAGAAATTCTGGAATGAAAGGCCATGTGTAGTCCTGAGCAGAGAGAGAAGCAGGGGGTTTAAGCAGAGGTGACAGCTCTGTAGAGGACAAAGTGGCAAACAGGGTTCTGAGGGTCCTGTGAGAAGAAGGAATAAGGAACAGGGGCAAGTGTGTGCTCCCTGTTTCTCCATGTTCAAATCTACCCTCTAAGCGGCAACCACAGTTACCTTTCTAAAAATCTTCAAGGTCTTTGCCCTGTACATAGCAGGAATTTTAGTCCATTTTAAGTTTCTATAACAAAATATCCAACAATGTATAAAGAATAACAGTTCATTCAGCTCAAGTCCTGAAGTCTGGAAAGCTCAAGAGCATGGTGCCAGCATCTGGTGAGGGTCTTCTTGCTGCATTGTAACGTGGCAGGGGACATCACATGGTGAGACAGAGCAGGCATGCAGCATCAGGTATTTCTCTTTTATAAAGCCATATGCCATCCTGGGGGCACCTCCCTCACAATCTCATCTACTCTCATTCACCTCTCAAAGACCCACCTCCAAATCCATTAACAAATGACTGTGGGGATTAAATTTCCAGCACAAGAATTTATGGGGGATAAATTCAAACCTTAACAGGAGAGGTCAGAAAACCTTGATCGCACATGACCAAGTAGTAAATATTTTGAATTTCTAATCATAGGGTGTCAATTTGCAACTATGTAACTCAGTCATTGCAGTGTGAAAGCAGCTCTAGGAAATACTACGTGGATAAGTGTGGACTGTGTTCCAATAAAACTTTATTTACAAAAGCAAGTAGCAAGCTGCAGCTAGTCCACTCTGGTATGTGGAATAAAGAGGAAATTCTTGAACTTGAAACAAAAGCCACTTTTAGTAAACCTTTCCCTACTGTGCCTTCTTCACTGTCATGTGATACTTCGTTACACAAACTCCACCCCCCTTTATAAGGATGGCCTTAATGTTGCTGCCTTTTTTTGTTTTCTTTTGTAAATATTTCATGTAGGTATAATTTCCATACCATTGAATTTACCCATTAAAACGTACAGATAAATGTGTTCACAGAAGAAATCCCACACTCTTTAGATACCTCCCCTAATCCTTTCTATCCCCCACATACCTCCTGCAACCACTAATCTATTTGATGACTGTGTAGATTTGCCTATTCTGGATATTTCAAATAAATATGATCACATGATATGGAGCCTTTCCTGACTAGATTCTTTCATAATAATCTTGGAATTTCAATTGCATTATCTTTTCAAGATTCATCTAGATTGCAGCATGTATCAGTGCTGTATTTCTTTTTATACCTGCATAGTAATCAATTGTACAAATATATCATATTTTGTTAATCTATTCACCAGTTGATGGGAATTGTTTCCTCCTTTTGGTTATGAAGTGTAATGTTGCTATATGCATATCTGTGTATAAATTTTTGTGTGGACATATCTTCTTGTTTTTTGGGGTTTTTTTGAGTATTTACCTGGGAGTGGAATTTCTGGATCATGTGGAGCATTAGTCTCTTTTCTGTTGATATAACGACATACCAAGGATGGATTCTTTATGAAGAAATACAGCTCATCTGACTCCTGTCTCAGGACTCTGGGGTCCAAACAGCATGGAGTCACTTCTCTGACTGCATCACAGCAGAGCAGAGGAATGGAAAGGGACTCAATGAGAACAGACGGAGCCAAGCATGTGGGGAAGCCTCGCTTTTTAACGTATTATCTCATGAAAGCTTCCTCATTCTGAGAGACCAGCACTACTTTACTCTAAGGAGGTGCCCTTAGTGACCTAATTACCTCCCACTAGGGTTCCACCATCTCTCAAAATCTAGAAACCAAGATTCTAGCACATGAACCTTTTGGGTACAAACCGTAGCAAATGTTCACTGTTTAACCTTTTGAAGGAGCTGCTAGTGTGTTTGCCCGACTTGCTGCATCATCTAACGTTCTTACCAGCGTGCGTGAGGAGGCTTCCAATGTCTCCACATCCTCACCAGCACATCTTGTTGTCCTTTTTTAACTATAGTCATCCTAGTGAGAATGAAGTGACATCTTATTGTAGATTGATTCATGTTTTCTTAATGTGATACTCAGGAGGATGAGAACTTTTTTCAAACACCAGTGAACATTTGTACAACTTTGGAGAAAAGTCTATTCAAGTCTTTTGTCCATTTTTTTTTGAAGACTATTATTCTTAAGTTTTATAATTGCATCTATGTTTAATCCAGATTATTTCACATGGAGAAGTATTCACTCTTAGAGGCAAGAAAACCCATACCATACAGTTTACAAGTAAAAAGACGGTGATACTAAACACTCAAATAAGTATTCTAAAAATTTTTGATTTGTTCTTTTTAGATATACATGATGGTAGAGTATATTTTAACATATTGTATACATATGGAGTATAACTTCCCATTTTTGAGACTGGACATGATGTGGAGTTATACTTGTTGTGTATTCACATATGAATATAGGACACTTATGTCTGAATAAGGTAAGTATTTAAAATACTAAAATAATTAAAATAATTTTAACATTCAAGATTCTGTTAAGTGGTTACAAGCTAAATACACCATTGTGAGTGATTCATATAGTCAAGATACTGTTTCTTCCTTCAAAACATTAGGAAATGAACTATGTCTCAGAAGATATAACTGCCCTCAAGATTTCAATCTCGTTGGTTTCCTTTAAATTAAAATTCATCATGTGTGCAATTGAAAAACTGCATCTGTTACTCTAGCAGATGTTCATGTTTAGTGTGGGTTTATTGGCTAAATTAGATCATTTCAGGAAAAAATAAGCCACCATGCAGTGTTTACTTTGAAATATATACTAGTGTGTTTTACTTTGAAGTATATACCAATATATTTCTCAGAAATAAAAAGTAAGGAGATAAAGGATTATTTATCTTATGAAAAATAAAGCAAAACATTAGAATGATCAAACATTTTTAAACAAATATGGCAAAAGATGCTAGCATTAAGTTTTATCATAATTGTCGATGATTTTTCTTATCCCCATTATACCTAACAGCTTCTGAAACACCTCCTGAATCACTCCAGTTCACAGCAACATGGCCACACAGGATGGGACAAGGCCATCGCAGAGAGCTTCTTGTTTATGCTGCTCCTTTACTTTACGTAGCTGAATACCTTTTTGAATGCTTCCAAGTGCACTCGTGGCATCACTGATTATAGATAGATTATAGATAGGGTTGGTCAATGACATTTTGGCTTATCAGCAGGTATAACTTATTTTGGAAATGATGGAGACATTAATGGAAATTGGGGACTTGAGGGGACTTGAGGCGGAATTGGATAGAAGTAGGTGGAATTGGAGTTGGAATTGCCCAGAGCTAACTTAGTGATTAGAAGAATCAGATTTTTCCCTTTTTTAGAGTTTTGGGTTCTAAGTAATCTTCATTTGTCATCCCTAGCAAAGAGATGATGTCATTAAATTAGGAAATTTATGATAATAAACATTTCATGGAATTTAACTTTTTCAAGTTATTACCGACTTCTTCGTGTGGCTCTGTGGAGTGTGTGTATGTGCAGTGGTTGGTGTTGCAGGCAGTTTACAGAATTGGGAAGATCACACACACTTGCCCTGCCGCCAGGAGCACACATTTGTGAGGGCTTATGTGTATAGTGCATATGCATATTGGGGCAAATGCTTATTAGAGTTCCTTGATTGTAAGAAACAGGAAGTGATCATGGTTAAATAAGGAGCAAAAACACTTAATAAGAAGGATGTGGTATAGTTCTCAAAACAGAAGAAAGAACCAGGACAGGAAGAGAGGCAGCTATGGGAATTTAGGAAGCTATAACTATGGGACTCTCTCTCTTCAAATCACTTCTGTCAAATTGAGTGAGCACCAAATACATTTTGTCTCTGTTCATAATTAAAATTCTAGAGCAGGGCATATGGCTGGCCTGCTTTGAGTCATGTGTTTATCCCTTGGCCAGGAAAAGCGGGTTTGTAGATTGATAAGCCCCATGAAACTGTGTACATTTGGGGAGTGGTGTTTTCTCAAAGCAAAATCATGGTGGTGATAGCCAAATAGGGAATTGGTTTTGGAAAGGTAACAGCAACATGTATGTACCAGAAAGGAACAAGGTAAATGCATAAACAGCAATAATGGAAGGAAGACTATATAAGCACCATGAAGGAAGCTCTTTTAAGGTTCTGAGGAAAGAAGTGCATGCACACATGTGCGCACACACACACACACACCACATACACACAGTGATTCATCATGAAAACTTGCACAAAGGAAATGACATTGTTTCTCTAAAAAGACATCCTTTATTTTTTTTCAGGTTGGTAAGCACTTAACATTTTCTTGGTTAAGACAATCTTTTGAAGTTATATTTTTATTTATTTTTCCCTTTTTTCAAATTTTTATGGGCACACTAAATTATACCTAATAATGGGATTTGTTGTGGCATGGTTATACGTGCATACAATGTAACAATTTAATTTGGTCAATATCATTCTTCAGTATCTCCCCTTTTGCTCCTTTCAATCCTCCCTCTGGACACTTTCCTGTACTCTACTGGTCTCCCTTCTATTTTCATGACATTTGCCCCTGTTATGATTTGGATATAAAGTGTGCTCCAAAAGTTCCTGTATTCATGCAGGAATATTTAGAGGTAAAAGACTTGGATTGCAAGATTTGTAATCTAATCAATGTATCCAAGTTGGAATGGAGTGGGTGCTAACTACAGGCAGGTGGGACATGGCTGGAGAAGGTACCTCACTAGAGGTGCACCCTAGAAGTTTCCATCTTCCTGTGACACTTTCCCCCTTTCCTATCTCTGATTCCTGGCTGCCTTGAATGTAGCTGTGGTCCTTCATCATATTCTTCTGCCA
>JAJEJO010005225.1:0-21246 GCA_020662805.1 Glaucomys volans
CATCATCATTCATTTATCATTGAGACCATTCGGCCTTTGGATTTTTGGGATTGGCTGATCTCACTTAGCATAACAGTCTCGAGTAAATGCACATTTACAAGAAGAGAATTTGGATTATATAGTTGGAAGAAAAGAAGTGGTAGTAGAGGATTTCAAATTTTAGCAAACATAGAGCCACCTAGGAAGCCTGTCAAAGGTAAATTTCTGAGTACCATTTTAGCATTTCTGATTCAGTAGGCCTCAGGTATGGCTCAGGAATTTACATTTTTTAAACAAATGTAAATAGATATGCTATGGATTATATTCTGAAATGTTTTATAAATATCTGATCTTCATTTTCACTGAATAAAGGATAAGGATGCCTCTGTAGGTAATTGTAGACCAGGATCACATGGGCATGCTTTAACTCAACCTTCAAACTTGCAGCTGAAGCCTGTAGTCATCCACAAGGATGTTTTTAAATGTCTAATTTTGTGTCTTAATGTTTATAGCCAAGTCTATGGAAAAGAATTGTAGGATAGGAACTTAAGTTAATAATCAAAAAGGAGATTTAGTCTATAATTATAGGCTCCCACTTAAGAAAATTGTCAAGTTCTGAGATTAATAACTTTTTAGAATAATAATAGAATTAGTAGTCTTATTGAACATATTAAAATTCAGAAACAGAAAAAGAAGAAAATGAACACTGATAATTCTACCACCAGAAATAACTGCTGTTAACATTTTGCAGTGTTAATTTCAATCTGTAAGAACTACTTTTAAAAAGATAGGTTAGGAAAAGGTAGAGTCCCTTGAATTTAATCCCCAATACTTGGAAAAAAAAAAAAAAAGAAAGAAAGAAAGAAAAGAAAAATAGAGTTAGGGTGCCAAATTAAATTACTTATGTATTACTTAGATGGAAAGAATGATGTGCTATGTCTGGCTTTCCTTTCATTATTTGTTTTTCTCCTAAATTATCACTTGTTTTAATAATTTTGTGAATTAAAAGGTTATTCACTTTGTGCCTTAAATGTTTATTACCATAAATTTGCCCTGTTTGTCTAGACATGATGTATTTAAGTTTCAATAAAAGGAGCAGGTATTTGATTTTAGGAGGCATATTCTTTAAAAACTAATTTTATACTTCAATATATTTTCAGATGACAAAGAAGTGTTCTCAGCTTTTAACTCTAGAGAAACAGCTGGAAGAAAAAATAGTTGCTTATTCTTCAGTTGCTGCAAAAAATGCAGAACTTGAACAGGAGCTTATGGTAAAATTTATCCTTTTTGCTATAAGTTTACTCTGACTTTTAGGTATTTGTGATACCATGTTTGTTTTGTATCATTACTATAAAACGTACAAAGTAGGAAAGTCTAAATTCTCCTGAATTTCTTGTCATTCTTTTTTGTTTGTTTCTATATTTTTAAGTTAATAGGATAGTACAACAAGTTGTTATTCCAGTTTTGTCATTTTTATCTTAACAAAATCAAAATAGTAGTTCTTTACTATGCATCTTTTTTAGGTGGAGGGTACTGGGGATTGACCTCGGGGACACTCAACCACTGAGCCACATCCCCAGCCCTATTTTGTATTTTATTTAGGGACAATATCTGAGTGAGTTGCTTAGCACCTCTCTTTTGCTGAGGCTGACTTTGAACTTGGGATTCTCCTGTCTCAGCCTCCTGAGCTGCTGGGATTACAGGTGTACACCACTGTGTCTGGCTTGATATGCTTCATGATATTTTAAAGTAGTCTAATCTCATTTTGAAATATTAACTACTGGTTCATTAAAAAATACATATGGCAGATTTAATGCTTGACTAGTATATTTTTATGTAAATCTAGCTTTCAGTTATATTCTTTAAACCTATTTTATATTTCTAGGAAAAGAATGAAAAGATAAGAAGTCTAGAAACCAATATTAATACAGAGCATGAGAAAATTTGCTTAGCTTTTGAAAAAGCAAAGAAAATTCATCTTGAACAGCATAAAGAAATGGAAAAACAGATTGAAAGAGTAAGTAATGCATGTTTAGTACTGAAAAGAACCTTATTACCAGCACAATATTGTTTATTTTGTAGGTGAGGAAATAAGGACAGAAAAGTTAGTGGCACTATAATTAGAATCTCAACCCTTATTCGTTTTATATTGCTTATTTTTTTGTGATGCTAGGGATTGAACCTATGGCTTTGCACGTGTGGAATAAGCAGTCTACCACTAAGCTACTTTTCTGTCTCACCAGTGCTTTTCAATATAGTATGCTTTCCATTTCAACTTTAATCATTATTAGTATTATTATTATTATTGGTACTAGGGATTGAACTCAGGGCACTTGACCACTGAGCCACATCCCCAACCCTATTTTGTATTTTATTTAGAGACAGGGTCTCACTGAGTTGCTTAGCACCTTGCTTTTGTTGAGGCTGGGTTTGAACTTGAGATCCTTGTATCTCAGCCTCCTAAGTTGCTAGGATTACAGAGCCACCACTCTCGGCATTCATTATTTTTTGACATTATCAAAATAAGAGTGAGTTTGTAGACCTATTTCCCTAGATATCCCTTTATTGCAGATTGGTTGAGAAGGAACATGAGAAGTATGGGAGCACTCTTAATGTTGGTTTAAAATTAAAAATGATATGAGACCAAGAACACAAGACTAAATAAAAAATAGATCATTTGGATGAGCAAATGGAGGTGACAACAAGAGTATAAGCTTCAATATGGAGCAGTAGACATTATTTTCTCTGAGCAAGAGAAAGAAAAAAGATTTGGGAAAAAACCTGAACAGAACCTAAAGGACCTCTGAGACATTATCAGATGTTCTAACCTTCATGTCATCAGAGTCCTAGAAGGATAGGAGCATGATATTTGTGCAGAAAAGTATTTGAAAGAATAAGACTGATAACTTTACAAATTTTATCAAGGAAATAAATTTAAAAATTCAACAAGATCAATGAGAATAAAATCAAAGACCACTTTCAGATATATCAAAATCCTTGCTGAAAACTTAAAAAACACAAAAACTATAAAGCATCAATTGAAAAAAAAAACAAATAAAGAGAACGAAGACCAGAAGAACAGAAAGTGGATCAGGGGGAGGGAGAGGAAGAAGAAAAGTGGAAGTGGTAGGGAATGAAATGGAGCAAATTATATTCCATGCATGCATGAATATGTCAAAATGAACCGTAGTCTTTTTTTTTTTTTTTTAAGAATTTAACTTTTATTTTATTTATTTGTTTTTATGTGGTTCTCACAATTGAACTCAGGGCCTCACCTGCGCTATGCAAGTGCTTTACCTCTGAGCTACAACCCCAGCCCTGAATCCCACTCTTATGTATAACTATAATGCACTAATAAGAACATAAAAAAGAAAAAAAACCTGAGAGGAACCAGAGATAAACACAGCAACTTAGGGAACAAAGATTAAAATTACTACACATTTCTCATCAAAAACCATGGCGAGCCAGGTACAGTGGTGCATGCCTGTGTAATCCCAGCAACACAGGAGACTGAGGCAGGAGGATTGCAAGTTTGAGACCAGCCTCAACAACTTAGTGAGGCCCTAAGCAACTTACGGAGAACCTATCTCAAAATAAAAAAGACTGTGGATGTAGCTCTGTGGTTAAATACCCCTGGGTTTAATCCCAGATACCAAAACAAAAAACAAAAAACAACACTGTGGAGATAAGAAAACAGAAGAGTAACATTTTTTTAGTGCTCAGAAAAAATTCATCACCCTAGAATTTTATATTCAGTAAAAATATTCTAGGAATAAAGGTAAAATAAAGACATTGTTAGATATAGGACAATTTAGAGAATTTGTCACAAGACCTGTTCTAAATGAAATACTAAAGATGGTTCTTGAGGTAAAAGAAAAATAATACAACAGGGAAACTTAGGACCCCAGAAATGAAGAGCTGCAAAAATAGTAAATATTTGGATAAATTACTTTTTGACAAGACATGTTGGTGTAATATGTGTGAAACTACAAAATAAAGGAAGAGGGTAAAAAAACCTGTATTCTTACAAAGTTCTATTCAACATTTCACTTTGGCAAAAATACTCTGAATAGACTGTGAAAAGTTAAATATGTATGTTATAATCCCTTCATCAACCACTAAAATAACTGTTGAGATAAAGTAGAAAGATACAATAGACAAAATGGAAATCTGAAAATATCCTAGTAATGTAGGAGAATTTTGGAACAGAGAAACAAGTGAATAAAAAAGTATAAATATCCAAGTAGACTTGGAAAATTATCAGGAACAAAGATAGACATATTGCATAACAATAAAATGCTCAATTCACCAAGATTATGTAACAGTCCTAAAAGTACATACATTTACCAGTAGAATTTCAGAATACACAAAGAAAATTAAGAAGGCTGAAAGGAGAAATTAACCCAAAATTAAAGTCGAAGATGTCAATACTACTCTTTTCTATAGTTGTAGGACAAGTAGACCAAAACACCAACAAGGATCCTAGAACACATCTTCATAACACTTTCAACCAAATTAATATAATTGTTGTTTATAGAATACTCTAAGCAACAACAGAAGAATACACATTCTTCTCAAGGGTACTTGAAATGTTTACAAGATACACCATATCCTGGGTCATAAAATAAACCTTATCAAATTTAAAATAATTGAAACCCTATGTAGAATGTTCTCTGTCAATAATGGAAATTAGGCTAGAAAACCAATAACAGAAAAATATTTAGGAAATCAGCAAACATTTAGAAATTAAATAATGTACCTCTAAATAATCCGTTGGGCAAAGAAGTAAGTAGTTTT
Source organism: Glaucomys volans (assembly GCA_020662805.1). Taxonomy (NCBI): domain Eukaryota; kingdom Metazoa; phylum Chordata; class Mammalia; order Rodentia; family Sciuridae; genus Glaucomys; species Glaucomys volans. The sequence goes on from JAJEJO010005225.1 coordinate 4,777, forward strand.
TAGATATTTATAGCATTAAATGCATATATTAGAAAAAAAAGAAAAATCAATGATCCTGACTTCAAATATATGAAACTGTGAACAGAAGAGCAAAATCAACTCATAAAAAGGAGAGAAATGAAAATAATAAGAAACACAACTGAAAAGCAAACACCATTAAAGATAGTTGAAACCAAAATCTGGTTCTTTGAAAAGAATTAATATAATCTATAAGTCTATAGCAGGTCTGGCCAAGGGAAATAAAGAAAGTACAAATTATCTGTATTAGAAATAAGATAAATATACCACTACAGATTGCATAGATATGATACAAACTAATACAACTTGAGAAATAGATAACCTGAATACTTCTATATATATTAAAGAATTGGTTTTATGGTTTTAAAATTTTCCATAAAAAGAAAATTTTAGGTCTAGATAGTTTCATTGGTAAATTCCTCCAAACATGAGGAAGAAATAGCATCAGATTTATATAGTCTCTGCCAAAATACAGAAGAGGAAGGATCACTTCCCAACTTCCCAACTTTGGCTACTATTACTCTGATACCAAGTGAGACAAAGTACCAGAAAGGAAATATAGATGTGCCTGATGAACATCAAAGCAAAACCCTGTACAAAAATTTAACCCCACCTTTTGTGTATATGAAAGAGAGAGAAAGAAAGAACAAGAGCTGTTTATCCTGGGAACCGAAGGCTGGTTCAACATTCAGAAATAAATCAATGTAACCTATCATATTAACAGACAAAAATCTAAATGATCATATCAACAGATGTAGAAAGAGTTCTTAACAAAATTCAGTTTTTCCTCATGAAAAATCTCTCAACCAGATAGGAACGGGAAGGGGATTTCCATGTAGGGCATCCATATAAATAATTAGTAGATAATATTATACTTAATGGTAAAAGATTCAATACTTTTCCCCTAAGTTTTTTAACAAGGCATAAACATGTCCTGTCATCAGTGCTCTATAGTCTCCCTAGAAAGCCAATGCAATGAGCAAGAAAAAAGAAAGCTGTCCCTTTTTACAGACAGCATGATTATCAATGCTGAAAAATTTCAAAGACTCTTCAAAAATCTAAAATTGTTAAGTGAACAAGGACAGAGTATACAAACAAGGTCAACATATAAAACATTGTATTTCTTATAATTTTCCTATGTACATATGTGAATATACCATAGTGAATCTCACCATTGTGTACATCCATAAGAATGGGTTCCTAATTAGAATAAGATATTTCATACTTTGTATAATTATATTAAAATGAATTCTGTCATGTATAACTAAAAAGAATCAATAAAATTTAAAACTTTCATATTTCTACATACTAGTAGTGAACAATTAGAAACCCAAGAATTTTAAAATAGTACTATTTACAATAGCTTCAAAAATATAATGCTTAGGTATAAATATAACAAACTATGTGGAGGATCTGTATGTACAAAATGTTGATGAAGGAAACCAAAGAAGGCCTATATAAATGGAAATACCATTTCTCTGTGGTTGGAAGATTTAGGGTGACAACTTACTTTTAAATCTTATAAATCAAATGTGTCGCCAGTCAAAATTCTAGTCAAAATTTTTGTGTATGTGGGTAGATAGCTGGTTTTAAAATTCATAGTGGAAAGGCAAAGGAACTAGAACAGCCAAAGCAAATGTAAAAAAGAACAAATTTGGAGGATTCATGCTGCAAGATTTTTTTTAAAACTCTAGTAATTAGTACAATATGGTATTAGCAAATAGATAGGTATTGATGAACAGATTAGAGATACCTAGAAATACACCCAGCTGATGTGATCATTTGATTTTTCCTTTCCTTTTTATTTTTATTTTTTGCAGTGCAGGGAATTGAACTGGGGGCCTTGTACATGCTAAGCAAGTGGAATATAGCCACTGCGCTATATTCCCAGCTCCGATCATTTGATTTTTGATAGAGGTACAAGGGCAATTCAAAATGGATAAAGGGTAGTCCTTCAGCCAGTGATGCTTGAATAATTGGATATCCATATACAAAACAAAGGATCCTCATGAATGTATACCTTAATATGAAAAGTGATTAGAAATGGGTCAAAGACTTAAATATAAAATTTTCTAAAACTTTATATAACTCTAGAAGAAAGTACTCATGACCTTAGGATAACAGTTTTTAGATATGATACCAAAACCACCAAAAGGGAAAAAACAACAGATAAATTGGAATACACCAACATTAAAGACTTTTGTGCTGTGAAAGAAAATGAAAGATAAGCTAGGGTGGGGAAAGTATTTGTAAATCCCATATCTAACAAAAAACTTGTAGACACCTTAAATAAAGAACCCTCAAAACTTATCAATAGACATCAGTTTTTTAAAAATTTTTTTCCACTATTTTTGGGGGATATCAACGATTGAATCCAGGAATGCTTAACCACTGAGCCAAATCCCTAACCCTTTTAAATTTTTTTTTTTTATTTAGAGACAGGGTCTTAATAAGTTGTTTAGGGCCTTGATAAGTTGCTGAGACTAGCTTTGAACTTGTGATCCTCTTGCCTCAGCCTCCTCCGCCTCTGGGATTACAGGTGTGCACCACTGTGCCCAGCTCACATTATTTTTTTTTAAATATTGTTTTTTAGTTGTAAATGGACACAATATTTATTTTTATGTGGTGCTGAGGATTGAACTCAGGGCCTCACACATGCTAGGCAAGCACTCTGCCACTGAGCCACAGCCCCAGGCCCAGCTCACATTTTTTATTGGGGCATTATTATTATACATAATGGAGGGCTTTGTTGTTACATATTCATAAAATGCACACAATATAATTTGGACAGTATCATTCCCCAGTATTTCTTCTTTCCCTTCTCTACTGCCTCTCCCCATCCCTTTCCTCTATTCTGATCTCCCTTTGATTTTCACAAGATTCTGGCCTCGTATCCTTTCTTTTCCTTTTTCCTTCCTAGCTTCCACATATGAAAGAAAACAATGTGACCCTTGACCTTCTGAGATGGCTTATTTTGGTTATCATAAAGTTCTCAAGTTCTGTTGATTTTCCTGAAAATGACATACTTTCATTTTTCTTTATGGTCGAATAAAACTCCATTGTGTATATACATATACCTATTTTCTTTGTCCATTCACCTTTTGATGGATGCCTGGACTAGTTCCATAATTTGGCTGTTTTGAATTGTGCTGCCATAAACATGGGTATGCTTGTATTACTATAACTATTTGATGACTTTAATTCTGTAGGCTTAATACTGAGGAGTGATATAGCTAGGTCATATGGTGGTTCTATTCCTAGTCTGTTGAGGAACCTTTCTACCGATTTCTAAAGTGGGTGTAATAATTTACAATCCCAACAGTGTAAAAGTGTTCCTTTTTTTTCCATATTCTCTCCAGCATTGATGATTGTTATTAATGTTGTTATTGTTTGTATTCTTGATGGCTGCCATTCTGACTGAATACCTGGTCTATTTTTTTTTAATATACTTTTTTTTTAATACCTTTAACTTTATTTATTCATTTTATGTGGTACTCACGATCGAACCCAGTGCCTCACATGTGTGAGGCAAGTACTCTACCCCTGAGCCACAGTTCCAGCCCCAAATACCTGGTCTTTTAAATGGACAACATTAAATAAATAAATACGCAAGATTTGAACAGACACTTCACAAATAAAGATGTATAGATGGCAAATAAGCATACGAAAATGTGCTCAACATGAGTAAAGCATATTAGAAGTACAGTAAAATACCACTACATTCCTATTAAAATGCCAAAATGGTATGTGTAGGGGGGTGCTTGTTAATAGCAAATGCTGGTCAGGATGTAAAACATCTGGAATTCTCATGTTTTCGGTAAGAATGCATAATGTACAACTTTGGGCCCTGTCTCCTGGAAAGAGGCCTACATGGCGTTCTGTCATAAGATGGAGGTGCCAGCCAGGATCCTTGGGGACTAAGGCCCCATCTCTCTGTCCTGTGTTCTGTGGACAGGATGTTCTCTGTGGTTTGGTAAGACAGCACGTCTGTGGTTTGTGAAACTGTGACCTTCTGCGTTCACATAGCTATGTTTTACTTTCTGTTACCAACATAGGATCTGCCAAGAAATAGGCTAGTGACTGCTTACATAAGACCTAGTCTTTTTTTTTTTTATTCATGCAATTCATATAATCTTACATATACATAGGGTAATACTGTTTGTCTCAGTGTATTATTTTTCCTTCCCCCCCCATCCCATTTTCCTCTACACCATCCATACTTCCTCCATTCTTTTCTTATCCCCTCCATAACCCCCCGACACCCCATTATGTATCAGCATCCACTGATCAGAGAAAACATTCGGCCACAAGGCCTAGTCTTTAAGATATATGGCTAGCTTAACTGCAAGCATATAAAAGACAGTATTATACCACAGTAAAGACAGAAGCAGCTTCCTATGTGTCATGTGCTCCATCTCTCCCAAATAAAGCTCTTCTCCTCAGACCCTCCATGCACAGAGACTGAGTCCTTTTTCCCCCATCGTTCGCCAGTGTTGTCTCCCAGATAGTGCAACACATTAGGTTTGCCTCCTATGTTGCTGACTTAGATAGAGGTAGCACCCATGGCCGTGTTGCAGACTTGACCAGTGCAATATACAACTACTTTGGAAAACTATTTCATGTATAGTTATGTTTTGACATATTAAAACTTAGAACTATACCTCCCCCGTCTTCAAAACAAAGGAAAAATGTTATTGTGTGCAAATTAATTTTTAAAGAATCTATCATCTAGTATTATTGTCAAGATCTTAGTTCAGGGGCTGGGATTGTGGCTCAGTGTAGAGTGCTTGCCTAGCATATGTGAGGCACTGAATTCAATTCTCAGCACCACATATAAATAAATGAGTAACATAAAGGTCTTTCAACATCTAAAAAAATATTTTTTTAAAAAAGATCTTAGTTTATATTTTCCCCAAACTGATTTTTCTCCATCTTTGCTTACTTAAATGTGTATAGCATGGTCATACCTCAATGTCATGGGGATCGGTTCTAGGACATCCCTATGGGTACCAAATTCCAGGAATGCTCAAGATAATTATGTAAAATAATGTATTGTTTGCACAGAACCTCTTCCTGTATGCTTCAAATCATCTTTAGATTACTTAAAACATCAAATGCAATGTAAATGCTATAAATAGTTGTTATACTGTATTGTTTAGGGAAGATGGCAAGAAAAAATAGGCATACTCTTGGTCAGAACAGATGTAATTTTAAAAAAATATTTTCAAGGGCTGGGGATATAGTTCACTTTGTAGAGTGCTTGCCTGTCAATTGTAAGGTTTTGGATTCAATCCCCAGCACTGAAAAAAAAAAAAAAAATTCAGTCTAGGAATGTTAGAATCCACAGAGGTAGGAGCCATAGATTCAGAGGATCAACTGAACGTATATAAACACATACAAAGTAAACATTTTTGGGAGGACGGGTACCTGGGATTAAACTCAGGGGCACTTGACCACTGAGCCACATCCCCAGCCCTGTTTTTTTTCTTATTTAGAGACAGGGTCTCACTGAATTGCTTAGTCCCTCACTTTTGCCGAGGCTGGTTTTGAACTTCAGATCCTCCTGCCTCAGCCTCCCAAGTCACTGGCATTACAGGCATGTAGCACTGTGCCCAACATTATTTTTAAGCTACATTTTACACAGTTGTTGCCATTTGAGTTGTTCCTGTTCAGAATCATGACTGATCTTTTTGTCAACTTTATTGTAAAGTTATGTTTTTCATATTTTAGATTATTATTCTATAATAGATCCTTAAAAAGTAGATTACTGATTTAGGAGATAAAAAATATCTTTCAACTCAGTTTATCCCTGAGGGTTTCTTCAGTGATTAATAAGAGAATGGCAGAAATTCTAGGAAAATATTATATTTGAAATCTCCATTGGAGTTAATCTCCACCCCCCTTTTAAAAATTTCCTTCTCCTTTTTTAATAGGATCCAGAATTTATTTCCCCCTTTTTCTTACTAGAAAGTTTAACTTGTATATATTTCTTTTTCCATAGTATCTTAAATTGTTTAAAAAGCCTCTAATTTCTGATGTGTTCTTTCATTGTTTTCATTTGACCATTTTCATTTCAGAATTCCTTGGTTTTGTATATTCTAGTTAATTCTGTAGCTGCCATATTCGTGTATGGAAGTATGTGTGATACATATATATGATATATATATATGACATATATGTTATATCACTAAATATAGCATCATTTTTGTATTTGTGTATATCTACATAGTATATATACACATGTTGAGTAATTTCATGTTTTTGAAAAAGTTTTTTAGATCTTGGTTGGCAACAATTATTGGTAAAGTTGTGGGAAGTGAGAAATCTTATATCCTTCTAACCAATGTGTAAATTTTGATGCACTTTGAAAAGAAATACCTATTGAAATTAAAAATGTGCATATCTTACAACAAGGAAGTCTACTTTTAAGTGTTCTATTCTAGAGAAACTCTTACATGTACATAACGGGACATGTACAAAGAATGTTATTACAACACTATCATTGGAGTAAAAAAGCAGAGTAACTGTTCCTAGGTAGATGAGTAGAGAAATTGTCATTATTCTTTTTTTTAAAATATATTTTTAGTTGTTGATGGACCTTTATTTTATTCATTTATTTATATGTGGTGCTGAGAATTGAACCCAGTGCCTCATACATGCTAGGCAAGCATTCTACCACTGAGCCACAACCCCAGCCCATTAGAGTAGAATCTTACATTTCTCTAAAATAAATGAACTAGATCTATGCATATCAAAATGGATAAATATCTAAAACAATATCAAGTAAAGAAAGCAACTGGTCCAGACTTAGAAGTATTGATACCACCTATGTAAATTTTCCTTTTTTATCCTTTTTATTTTTAAAAGTTTTTTTAGTGTAGATGGATACAGTATCTTTATTTAATTTATTTATTTACTTATTTTTATGTGGTGCTGAGCATTGAACCCATTGCCTCACACATGCTAGGCGAGCACTCTGCCACTGAGCCACGACCCCAGCCTCTCATCTGTGTAAATTTTCAAGACATAAAACTACATATTGTTCATGGATATACATGTGTAGTAAAAGCGCAAAAATCATATATGAGAATGAAACATACCAGACAATACAGACCAGTTTCAGCATAGTATAGATGAAGAAAGTAAGTGAAAAAAGATAGGCATGCGATTTTATTTCTTCCTTTTTTTTTTTTTCTTTACTGGGGATTGAACCCAGGGTCTCATACATTCTAGGGAAATAGTCCACCACTGATCTACATCTCTAGCCCTTCATTTCTTCTTTTTAATAAGAGAAACTGAAGGAAATCTGCAAAATGCAAAAATCTATGTAATTTCAGTGGTAGTTTTATATGTATTGTGTTTTTTTCTGTATATTTAAAATGTTTGAAAAATTCTAAAAATTTAGTATGAAAATTAATCCTGTTTTTATGTTTAGCTTGAAGCTCAACTAGAGAAAAAAGACCAACAATTTAAAGAACAAGAAAAGACTATGTCCATGTTGCAACAAGATATAATATGTAAACAGCGTCATCTTGAATCACTAGATAGACTCTTGACGGAAAGCAAAGGGGTAAAGTCATCTTTATAAAAGTGCTATGTAAAAGCTAATAGTTTATCTTTCTGTGACATACCTTAATTCTAATCAAATCACTTGTTTAATAGCCTGTTACTAATGCAAAAATGTTTATTTGCATTCCTATATTTTTCCTACGTATATATTTATATATATGTTTTCAGGAAATGGAAAAGGAAAATATGAAGAAAGATGAAGCTTTGAAAGCATTACAGAATCAAGTATCTGAAGAATCAATCAAGGTTAGTATGCTAATACTTCTTGTTTTTCTTATTGAAGACAATTTACACATAAATTATAAAATTTATATGCATAAAAGTTAATAACTGAAGATTTGACTTGACTCAGTGAACTTTGTTTCTGTTGTTATATTTTCTTTCTTTTTTTAAATTTGATACTGAGGATTGAACCCAGGGCTGGTTTAGCATTGATCTGCATCCCTCATTCTATTTTTTTTTTTTTTTTTTTTTGAGACAGGGTCTTGGTAAGTTGCTGGGGGTCTCACTAAGTTGCTGAGGCTGGCTTTGAATTTACAATCCTACTTCAGCCTCCTGAGTTGCTGGAATTACAGGACTGCACCATTATGCCCATCTGCATATTTTCTTTAAAGTGAATTTTAATCTTAATCATTTGATTTTGATAATGTCATTTGTGGATTATCTAGCCTATTTTGTCATAAGGTTTTCTTAACTATTAAAAAGTAGTCTTTTAGCTGGGTGCAGTGGTGCATGCCTGTAATTCCAGTGGCTCGGGAAGCTGAGGCAGGAGGATCTTGGGTTCAAAGCCAGCTTCAGTAAAAGAGAAGCACTAAGCAACTCAGTGAGTCCTTGTCCCTAAATAAAATACAGAATAGTGGTTGAGTGTCCCTGAGTTCAATCCCTAGTACCCTCCCCACCAAAAAATGGTCTTTTAACTTTAGCTATATTTGCAATTGTTAGCATTACCAGTAAAGAATTAACAGAGGAAGAAAAGGGGGAAAACACTAAAACTGTCTATTTTGCTTTCTTTTATCAGTTCTGTAAGGTTAATTAAGTGATGAATTCATAATATCCAGTTAAAATATGGGTTTGTGGCTAGTTTATCTTAATGTTTAAAAACATGGACCATGTTGCTGAATTAACTTGGGTTTCACTTTTGACTTCAGAATGCCTACTAACTGGCTATAACTTAGTTGCAGTTATTTAAGTTATATGAACGTTAATTATTTTCTCTCGCTAAGATAGGGATAACAATTCCTTAGAAGAGCAGTAGTGTATTAAATAAAACAAGATATATGAAGTACTTAGCATATGCTAAGATAACTCAAAGTTTAATAACTAATTATTATGCAGTATCCCCTCATTTGTGATTTCACTTTTATGGTTTCAGGTATATGTAGTCAACTGCAGTTCAAAAATATTAGACAGAAAAATTGACATGTAGACAATTAATGAGTTTTACATTGTGCATTATTCTGAATAGTGTGATGAAATCTTGCATTTGTCCCCATCTGTTCTATCATACTTTTTTTCATTATATCCACTTAGTGTATACTAACTGCCTATTAGTCTCTGAGGAGCGATCTGTTCTAGAAGATGGACTGGTATTACAGTGCTTATATTTAAGTAACTCTTACTTTATTTAATAGTGATCCCAAACTACAAAAATAGTGATGATGGTAATTCAGATTTGCCCAAGCTAAGCTGTGAAGTTCTCCTTTAAGGGAAAAGGTGAAAGTTCTGGATTTGATAAGAAATGGAAAAATATTATATGCTGAAGTTGCTAAGAGACAAATCTGTGTGAAATTTTAAAGAAGGAAAAAGAAATTCATGCTAGCTTTACTGTAGTACCTTAAACTGCAAATGTTATAGCCCTATTGCCTGATAAGTGTGTAGTTCAGATCAAAAGGGTATTAAATTGGGGTATTGATGTATAGGAAAAAACAGTATATATAGGATTTAGTACTGTCTGTGGTTCTTAAAACATATCCTCTGTGGATAATGGGAAAAACTCTTATATGTTCAATATTTTCTTCTTTGCATTTTTAGAGGTCCAAATGTGATATGCCCAAATATGCTGCCACCTTATTCTATCATATTTTTTTAAATATTTTTTTTAGTTGTTGATGGACACAATACCTTTATTTTATTTATTTATTTTTATGTGGTGCTGAGGATTGAACCCCGTGCCTTGCACATGCTAGGCAAGTGTTCTACACTGAGCTACAACCCCAGCCCCTCGTATATATTTTTTAAACATACATTATTTACTTTTTCTTGGTATTCTGTTTTTAGTCCATTTTGTGACTGCATATGCCCATATAAACATAATTATATTTATCCATAACTATTCCTGTAATATTCTCTAATTCTTTAACATTTATTGCCGTGTCAATTCATTTCCTCATGTAAAAAAGATCTCAAAGTTCATTAACATTAAAAAGTCATTAGTAGCTGGGCACTGTGGGCACTCCTGCAACCCAGTGACTTAGGAGGCTGAGGCAGGAGGATTGTAAGTTGAAGGCCAGCCTCAACAGTTCAGCCAGGCCCTAAGCAACTTACTGAGACCCTGTCTCTAAATAAATTTTAAAAGGGCTGGGGATGTGGTTCTGTTTAAGCGCCCTTGGGTTCAATCCCTAGTACCAAAAAAAAAAAAAAAAAAAATCATTAGTATCTAAAGGTCATAGGCCTGAAATTATTCCATGAAATAACCCCCTCCTCAAAAAAAAAAAAAAAACCAAAACCAAAAAAAACCCTGCCCAATAGCAACTTAACTCTTGGTTTTCATTAAACTACCTAAACATCTGGGCAGTCATCTAGTAAGGATTTCCATATGTTTCTAGCCAGATACGAGATGGAAAGAAAATTAGCAAGGGAATTAAATCTGATGCTGTATTTTATTCCCTTAATACCTTTAACAGGTTTGCTGTTTAGGGAAAAAATCAAAATAAGAAAAAATTATAGAAGCAAAATTTCCATGGTTCAAGTTATACTTAAATGATTCTTAACCTCTGTTTGTAGAATCAAAACAAATCTGAAGTCTACTTTTCCTAATTATGTCATTATCCCTTTCATGACTTTTGTCCATATCCCTTTGCATGCCTCAGTTGTTCTCTGCAAAGGAAATACTATGAGTTTTCTATATGTAGGAAGATAAAAGGATGAATTTAAAGTTGTATCAATTATAAAATTATAATTAATGAGAGCTTAGAGGTTAATGAGAAAATTCTAAACAGTTAACAAAAGACCAATAAATTAAGCAACTTATGTTTCCTCTTAAACAGAAAATTGAGACAATACTTATTAAGATTTTATTCATTTATTTTTCCTTCTATTGGGGCTGGGGAAGTTACTCAGTAATAGCACTTACCTAGCATTCTTGATATGTGGATTCAATACCCAGTATCCAAAAAAAAGATAAAGAAAAAAGTAAGGGAGGTATTTAGATAGTTTCTATTGTTTTGTTTTCTATTTATTTTGTACTCTGGATTCTTTCCCTGCCCCCTCAAAAAATAAGTAGGAAAATAAACAAGAAAGCTTAGCTGCTGTTGTTGAAGATATACAGCCTAGAGCCCCATCTAGTTGTCCCCAGATTGTATACCTGAGAAATTTCTTTGGTTTCATTCATTTATATACATGTATATCTTCATTCATTTATATCTATGTATGTTTTGATTTCATTCATTCATGTATGTGTATGTTTGCAAGTGATGTGTATACAATGTATGCGTGTATTTGTATGTGATTCCGACTCTTAGGCTCTGATTAAATCAGAGACCCAATCCAGTTTTTTAGTTTTTATTTATTAATTTAAATTGATGTATTAATTAAAATTAATTTTTAAAATTTCAAACCCTTGTGACTGGGGTTGTAGCTTAGTGGTAGAGTGCTTGCCTAGCACATGGGAGGCACTGGGTTCAATCCTCAGCACCACATGGAAGGAAGGAAGGAAGGAAGGGAGGGAGGGAGGGAGGGAGGGAGGAAGGAATTGTGTCCATACACAACCAAAAAATTTTTAAAAAAATTTCAATCCCTCAAAAAATTTGAAAGACTACTACTCCCAGATTCATTGTCCATTATACTCTAGGTACACTCACTTCATCTCTTTCTACACACACATGCATGCATGCTCTTGTGTACACCTACCTCCTCCTACACAAATGCTTCTTCTTTGCCAGCCACCTGAGACAAGGTCGCACAGGTTATAATACTTATGATTTTAATACATAAACATGCATCTTCCATGAGCAGAAACTTTCTCCTGTGTGGTCACACTACACAACAAAGAAAGCCATTAATTCAGCAATATCAAACATCATTCAGTATAGTCCATAATGAAATTTTCCCAGTTTTTGAAAATGTCCTTTATAACACAGCTACTCAAAGTATGGTTTATGGATTAGTAGCTTTAGCATTACTTGGGAGCTTGTTGCAGATCTGGGACTAAGGTAAATCAAGTGAGATAACACCGATGTGAAATTTAAGTAGACACTATTACAGTGTTAGGATCATGCACATAAAGGGCCAGTATTTGTATGACCCTGAGAGTAAGTGCCTTCTCAAATTTTGAGCTATAAGTATTTCCCTTATCTCCCCCAAGTCCTTATCCTACTACTGAATTAAAATCTATATTTCAATTGGGTATGCCCCATTGAAGCATTTAAACCTTTAATGCTTTAGCTTGTTCCTTTTTCTTTTACCAATCTATAATTTAATTATAGTTTCTATTATAGATTCTCCCTCTCTAGACTATCTCCTTCTTTTATCCATGACACTGAATCTTATGAGAAATTAGGGCAACAAGAATCCAGCACGGGTTATTCTGTATTCCTCCCATGCTTCATATCAGGAGATATGTAATATACTGCACCCCTAATGGCAGTGTGAATTTTGACACCTTTTTGAAGGTGGGGTGAGTGCCAGATCTCACTGTTTTTTCCTTGGTAATTAGTGAACAAACTTTGGAGTGATTCTTTATTGTCTTTTCCTCAGTAAACTTAAAACCAATGGTTTTAACAGCTATTGATGACATTTGCTGAATAAGGTATTATATTTGAAATAAAAAGGTAATGAAATATAAGTTCCAATGCCCGTTCCCTTTTTTTGGGGGATGGGGGTGGTAACCAGGGATTGAACTCAGGGCACTCGACCACCGAGTCATATCCCAGACCTATTTTGTATTTTGCTTAGAGGCAGGGTCTCACTGAGTTGCTTAGCGCCTTGCTTTTACTGAGATTGAAATTTGAATTTGGGATCCTTCCCATGCCTCTGGGATTTCAGGCATGCGCCACTGTGCCCAGCTCCAATTCCCATTCTTTTAAGAAAGAAAATTTGCAAATATTTATACCTTTCAGAAAATGTTAATTTAAAAATTATTATTAGGCAACAATTTATTAACACAGATAGCCATTCAAAATTACAGACTGTTTAGCTGTTTACATATACAGACCAATTGACTGAGATAGTTCTCAATAAATGTGGCTTCAATATTCCTTTTTTTTCTTCTTCTTTCTGGTTCTAGGGATTGAAATGGGTACCCCTCCACTGTGCTTTATCCCCCAGTGCTACATTTCCTAGTCCTTTTTATTTTTTGAGATAAACTTTTGATCATTTGCCTGGGCTGGCCTCGAACTTGTGTTCCTCTGCCTCAGTCTCCCATGTAACTGGGATTACAGCCATGTTCCACTACACCCAACTCAATATTCCCTTTTTAGAAATAAGAGTTGCAAGGATAATTTCATGATGTAGAAGAATATCTGTAAGTGGAACATTTTCTTTTTTTCCTAGTCTTGCTGAGATTTCTTTGACATTTTGAAGATTGCCTCCTTGAATGTTCCTAGCAGTAAGAGAAAAAAACACTTCTTCCCAGGTCAATTTTCTGCCTTTTTTTTTTTTTAAAAGGAAAAAAGAAAAACCACCTCCAGAAGGTCAGAATTACAATAAGGAAAAGAAAGGATCAAGACAAGAATATTATTAATAGATGGGATATGGAACATGTACACAAATTGAGGAGCTTGAACTAATTTTTTTGAAAAAATTATTCAATGAGTTGTTTTTTAATATTGATGTTATAAGGCATTTTGCAACTGTGTAAACAAAAGTAATCCAAATTATGTTGCTGTCCTTTTGAAAATTTTCTCATAATTCTAAGCAGTCTTATAATTTTTTTTCCTAGCTGAGGAAAACATTTTCTTTTTCTTTCTTTTCTTCCATACTGACCACTGAGCTATATACCCAGACCTTCTTTTTGCATTTTGAAACGGGGTGCTACTAAATTGCTGAGGCTGGCCTCAAACTTGTGATTCTCCTCCCTCAGCATCCCAAGGTCGCCAGGATTATAGGCATGTGCCACTTTGTCCAGCAATATTTTCATTTTCTTATCAATGTCAGCATTTCAAAATATTATCTTAACAGCATTAACAATATACTAATTTGTAAATTCATACTTTCCTATTTTTCTTGTTAAAGGGGGTTTAAGAAGTCTGCTAAAGACTGCTTTAACTTTAAGAAAGTGTTTATGAGTATTTGACTTACAGGTTCTTCACAGTTGGTTCCAGTTTATCTTAGCATTCTTACTACTGAAATAACCATTTCCTATAAGTTTATACTCTTGATAACCTAAGCTCCTGCCAGCTTCTCCATTCCCTTTCACAGCGCCTTCCTTCTGAATACTTCCTTTTCCTGGAATGTCCTTCACTTGTCCATCATTTCTTTATTCTTCAGTATTCCATTCTCTGGTTTCCTTATAAAGAATTTTCTCAATATTATCTCTTCTGTAAGAGCATTGTATATTCTAAGTATGACTGCATATTTACTGTTTAAAGCAGTGAGGTAAATTTTAGGAGATAAATCTGTAAAATATTGAGTGTATAATAAGCATTCAGTATATTAGATGATTTTCCCCTTTTTATTTTCCTTTTTCATTGGTTAGGTTAGACAATTAGATTCAGCCTTAGAAATTTGTAAGGAAGAGCTTGCCTTGCATTTGAATCAATTGGAAGGAAATAAGGAAAAGTTTGAAAAACAGCTAAAGAAGAAATCTGAAGAGGTAAGTTAACATTTCCTTCATATGTAGCACATTTTTCAAGCAATACCTTTTTTTTTTTTTTTTTTTTTTGGTACCGGGGATTGAACCCAGGGGCATTCCACCACTGGGGATGAGCCACATCCCCAGCCCTATTTGAACTCGCGATCCTCCTGCCTCAGCCTCCCAAGTGCTGGGATTACAGGTGTGTGCCACTGCGCCTGGCAAGCAATACCTTTTTTTAGTGGGGTACTGGGGATTGAACTCAGGGGCACTCGACCCTGAGCCACATCCCTAGCCCTATTTTGTATTTTATTTAGAGATAGTATTTCACTGAGTTGCTTTGTGCCTCCCTTTTGCTGAGGCTGGCTTTGAACTCATGATCATCCTGCCTCAGCCTCATGAGCAAGTGGTATTACAGGCATGTGCCACCAAGCCTGGCTCAAGTGATTTCTTTATGAGTTATTTTTAAGATACTTTATAGTATATCCTTATGTGTCTGATATTAAAATGTGCATTCCAAATTTTATATTCTTTAAAGAATAATCTTTATTTCAATGCAACATAAAATACGAAACCTTAAAATTCTCATTATTTATTTTTTAGCAAATCAGATAATTACTAATATCACAGAGCAGTTCTAATATAAAATAAATAACTTGTAGATTTAGAGTAAAATTCTTCAGTTTTTCTCTTTTGTTTTTGTTCCTTGTCATTGTTGGAAGGATTAAGAATTAGATTTAGAGCCAGGTGCTGTGAATACATGCCTATAATCCCAGTGACTCAGGAGGCTGAGGCAGGAGGATCTCAAGTTCAAGGCCAGTTTCAGCAAAAGTGAGGCGCTAAGCAACTCAATGAGACTCTGCCTCTAAATAAAATACAAAAAAAGAGCTAGGGATGTGGCTCAGTGATTGAGTGCCCCTGAGTTCAATTCCCAGTACCAACCCCTGCAAAAAAAATTAGATTTAAAAATTAAACTATATTGAAATAAGTTTCTCAGACACTAAAGACCTTTCCTTGAGTTATCTTACACTCTCTTAATGTCTAGTACTTTGCTTTTAACATAATAGGCCATCACTCATTATTTGCCTAAAGGAATTACCTTAGAGAAAAATTCTTTGTTAGAATTTATAATGTCGGTATATTAGCTCTAAGTTCAGTTTTAGAAATAGTCCCTAGTGAATATTAATCAAAATTGTCTTGACTATATCAGAAAAGTCCAGCCAGAAAAATACGAACCCTTATAAAACTCTCACATGGAGAGAATTCTGTTAGAGTATCAGATGATTAGATGAATAGATAATGGATGAATCAGAGAAACTAAACAATGTACTCAGGTGACTATTCATAAACAGGGGCCTGTCATCCACCTTAGGGCTGGAGGAACTTCAGGAAGAGATGGGGTGATCATTGTCCAATAGCAGGGCAGCCTCACTGGAGCTGGGCCATAGCAAAAACAGTATGTTTGGTAGGACATTGGCATGGAAAAACTGGGGATATGGAGGAGGAGAACTGAAGCTACTAGGCACTCTCATCAGCCAGACCTATCAGTAATAAAGAGGTCAAAGGCAGATAAAAATACTTTTTCTGCAGTATACAGAATAGCAGGGGAAAGGAGGGGTAGATGCAAAAGTAAATATGTAGTTGACCAGCACCCTGGACTTAAGCAAATCATGTAATTATATAACCTTGAAGGTTAAAAAAAAAATCTGGATTTTATATGGTCATATCTCTTCCCACCCCACCTTGAAGATTTTTATAGTGTCTTTGACATGTGGATATCTTTTTCTCTACTCCAATAGATAGAAATTAAATCAGCAAAACTGGATACTCTAACTCTTTGAAACAGGAATGTCATTTTGTTACTAAGATTTTTT
>JAJEJO010005225.1:29499-96296 GCA_020662805.1 Glaucomys volans
CCTGTCGATGTCTTCCAGGTTTTCTATTTTGTTGGAGTATAAATTTTCAAAGTAGCTTCTTATTATGTTTTGTATTTCAATTGTGTCTGTTGTAATATTTCCATTTCCATCACAAATTTTAGTAATTTGGAGTTTCTCTCTCCTTCTTTCGTTAGCGTGGCTAAGGGTTTATCAATTTTGTTTATTTTTTCAAAGAACCAACTTTTTGTTTTGTCAATTTTTTGAATTGTTTCTTTTGTTTCAATTTCATTGATTTCAGCTCTGATTTTGATTATTTCCTGTGTTCTACTACTTTTGGTGATGATCTGTTCCTCTTTTTCTAGGGCTTTGAGCTGTAATGTGAGGTCATTGATTTGTTGACTTTTCATTCTTTTATTAAATGCACTCCATGCAATGAATTTTCCTCTTAGCACTGCTTTCATAGTATCCCAGAGATTTTGATATGTTGTATCTTTGTTCTCGTTGACCTCTAAGAATCTTTTAATTTCCCCCCTAATGTCTTCTGTTATCCATGTATCATTCAATAGCATATTATTTAATCTCCAGGTCTTGGAGTAGTTTCTGTTTCTAACTTTATCATTGATATCTAATTTCATTCCGTTATGATCTGATAGTATACAAGGTAGTATCTCTATGTTTTTGTATTTGCTAAGAGTAGCTTTGTGGCAATACATATGGTCTTTTAGAGAAGGAACTTTGAGCTGCTGAGAAGAAAGTGTATTTGCTTTTTGATGGATGGAATATTCTATATATGTCTGTTAAGTCCAAATTAGCGATTGTGTCATTGAGTCCTATGGTTTCTTTGTTCAATTTTTCCTTGTAGGATCTGTCCAACGGTGAGAGAGGAGTGTTAAAGTCTCCCAGTATTATTGTGTTTTGGTCTATTTGATTCCTGAAATTGAGAAGGATCTGATTGACATACATGGATGCACCATTGTTTGGTGCATAAATATTTATGATTGTTATGTCTTGCTGATTTATGCTTCCTTTAAACAGTATGAAATGTCCTTCTCTATCCCTTCTGACTAACTTTGGCTTGAAGTCTGCTTTATCTGAAATGAGAATGGAAACCCCAGCTTTTTTACTCAGTCCATGTGCATGGTATGTTTTTTCCCAACCTTTCACCTTTAGTCTGTGGGCATGTTTTTCTATGAGATGAGTCTCTTGAAGGCAGCATATTGTTGGGTCTTTCTTTTTAATCCAGTCTGCCAGTCTATGTCTTTTGATTGATTTGTTTAGGCCATTTACATTCATGTTATTATTGAGATATGACTAGTATTTCCTGCCATTTTAGCTTTTTTGGGTTTTTAGCTTAACTTTGTTTCTCCTTTGATTGACTCTTTCTTTAGGGTAATTCCCCCCCATGTTGACTGAGATTGTTGTTTTTCGTTTCTTCCTCTTCGAATATTTTGTTGAGGATGTTCTGTAGGGCAGGCTTTCTCTTCGTGAATTCTTTAAGCTTTTGTTTATCATGGAAGGATTTTATTTCGTCATCAAATCTGAAGGTAAGTTTTGCTGGGTATAAGATTCTTGGTTGGCATCCATTTTCTTTCAGAGCTTGAAATATGTTGTTCCAGGCCCTTCTTGCTTTTAGGGTCTGGGCTGAGAAATCTGCTGATATTCGTATTGGTTTCCCCCTGTAGGTAATCTGATGCTTTTCTCTCGCAGCCTTTAAAATTCTATCTTTGTTTTGTATGTTAGGTATTTTCATTATAATGTGCCTTGGTGTGGATCTGTTGTAATTCTGTGTGTTTGGTGTCATGTACGCCTCTTGTAATTGATTTTCCATCTCATTCATCATATTTGGGAAATTTTCTGATATTATTTCATTGAACAGATTATTCATACCCTTGGTTTGTATCTGTGTGCCTTCCTCAATCCCAATAACTCTTAAATTTGATCTTTTCGTGATGTCCCATATTTCTTGGAGGTTTCGTTCATGATTCCTAACCATCTTCTCTGTTTGTTTGACTTTGTTTTCAAGATTAAATATTTTGTCTTCATTGTCTGAGGTTCTGTCTTCCAAGTGATCTATTCTGTTAATTATGCTTTCTATTGAGTTTTTAACTTGATTTATTGTTTCCTTCATTTCCTTGTTTCCTTCAAGGATTTCTGTTTTTTTCTCAGAACTTCCATCTCTTTATTGGAAGGATTTTTTGCTTCCTGCAGTTGCTCTATTAGCTGGTTATTCATAGCCTCTCGTCACATCTGCTCTCTCGTCACATCATTTTCGTCTCAGATCATTTTAATTATAAACATTCTGAACTCCCTTTCTGTCATTCCTTCTACCATGATGTCTTTGGGTTGTCTTGATATATCATCTAGGTTTGTTTGGGAGACTTTCTTCCCATGTTTTCTCATGGTGCTCATGTATCTTCCCCTCTAGTAGTGCGAATCAGAGGGATTGCAATTTTCCTGTAAAGACTTAAAGTGTCCCTGCAGATTTCCAGTAACTCACCTGATGTTTGAGAGGTGTTTGATCAAGCGGTGACCCAAGAAAGCTGCTGTCCCATTTCCTCCAGGTTGGGAATAATCAATGCTTCTGGGCAGAGGCAGCCTGGTATTGATAGACAATCAGATATAGCAAGGTGCTAGACCCCGGGCCAGGGTGTGGACCTGGGAACTAGACCAAGTTGGGGTCGGGGCACAAAACTGTGCTCAGTGATGGAGACACTGGGCTTGAGAGCCCAGGCAGGCCTGAGCTCCTCGCTGGGGGCTCAGTCGGTGGCAGGTGGTCACTCTCTTCCAGGGAAGATGTAAAATAGCGCCGAAGGGCCCAAACTCCCCGCTGGAGCTGGTGATTCCCTCTGCTCCAGGCCAGACCTCACCAGGAGACGCCTTGCAATGGCAGGGAAGACTGTAGCTCAGCTCTGAGGACTCAGGCAGCCCCAGATGGTCGCCCTCTGCCAGGGATGCTGCAAAATGGTGCCAAAGAGTCCAAACTCACCGCCGGAGCCAGCGACTCCAGCCCCTCCAGGCCAGACCTCCCAGGAGACGTGCGCGCAGTGGCGGGGAAGACCGGAGCTCCTGTTTATGTTATTTTTAAAATGCTTTCTGTTAGCAGATTTTTAGGATTTAGATTATGAGGGGAAAGGAAAAGATTTTTGTTTTTTTCCTTCTTAATACAGGTGCTACCATATTATTTAAAGGATATCTTTACCTGCATATTCAAGTCCTAAATATTTGGAGTGAAATTTCTCAGCTGATACTGTCATTCCTTTATGTGTTCTTTGGCGCATGAATATTCTGGGGTGCTTTGCTGGGGTAGTCTTTTATAAACAATAGTAGCCGAATAATAAATAACCCCGTAATATTTTTGCAGTACTTCATGGCAGTGGGCAGTGATTTATTATTATGAAGGGGGAAAATGTATTAGGTGAAGTGTAGAGAAATCCATGGCTACCTATATTCTTCACTTCATCTAGGAGGGGCTTGTGCAGAACACATTCCTTTCTGTAGCAGTTAAATATGACAAGAGGTACAGTTTTTCTGTCCAGGGAAGCCTGATTATGATTCCAAAGTTCTGGAAGTTTTATTTTGGTAGAGGTGGGTTAGGCATATAGGAATAATGACCAACCTGTAAGTATCAAAATAATTGCAGGCTGCCAGAAAGAAAGCATGTTTCAGTAACTCAGTCAAAATAACCTAATCACATGGGAAGGTCTTAAAAGATACATCCCCAGACACCAACCAAGAGCCAACCTTCTTTACAGGTCCTTATAATGTACTTCCCCATGAGAAAAATTAACCCTACCCTTATATATAATAAACTTACTACAGTTGGCCCTCATGACAGTTGTCCCACATGACAAATGAGGGTAATTAGGGAAAATATATTTGACATTTTATTGCTTTTTATTTGAGACACTTCATTGTAATGAGAAATGTATGTATTTGTTAGGTATATTGTTTGCAGAAAGAACTAAAGATAAAGAATCACAGTCTTCAAGAGACCACTGAGCAAAATGTTATTCTGCAGCATACTCTTCAGCAACAGCAGCAAATGTTACAGCAAGAGACAATTAGAAATGGAGAGCTAGAAGATATTCAGACTAAGCTTGAAAAACAGGTATGTATTATTGGCCAAAGATGGTTTTATTTATATGAAATAGAAATTTTAAAAATCATTAACAAATTTTTTGTTATAAAAATTGCTATTTTACTTCAAATATTTCACCTAAGAAGTACTCTATATTAATATTATAAAAATGAAGTTCTAATCCTACATAATCTGACCTATATAACGCTGTGACCACAATTTAGTTATAATTTAGACTTTCCTACTCAATCCCTCTTTTTTTCTTGAACCCAAATATACTACCTATTTGGATCATTATTCCTTCCAATGTTGACATTTTGGATCAGCACATGGTGTGATATTCTCTGAAGAAATGGCAAAGCAGTTTACTAAAAGAAAATTCCCAAAAGGAAATACTTAGTTCTAAAGATAAGTTATGGAACTGGGGATGTAGCTCAGTGATGGAAGCCCTTTCCCAGCATGCCCAAGGCCCTGGGTTTCATACCCTGCACTGCAAAAAATTAAAATAAAAACAAAGTTACTACTTTAGTGAAAGAGTCTTAGAGAATTTATACTCGAGTACTAATCTTTTTTCTTTCATTCATTTTATTTGAATTCTTTAGATATTTTTTCCTGTTTCAAAAGAAAATTTGCAGAAATAGATAAATTGAAAAATTTATACATTTTCCAGTATAATCTTACTACATTTGTAAGATTAGTTTTTTGTCATATGGATGATCTTTCATTTTTCCACATTCATCCTCAGCCTCTACTGTGCTTTGAATGCTCCCACCAAAACTCACTTTGAAGTTCAATCCCCATGGTAAGACAATAAGAGTTAGGACCAGATGGGACCTTTAGGAAGTGATTAAGCCAGGCTTCGAGTTGCATGCCTGTAAATCTCAGCCGTTTGGGAAGCGCCTTACTTTTGCTGAGACTGGCTTTGAACCTGCGATCCTCCTATTTCAGCCTCCTGAGTTGCTGGGATTACAGGCATGTGCCACCCTTCCTGGTTGAATTTTGCATTTTGAATTTTTTGCATGATAATTATCTTTGTTATCTTTATTTTAAGTCATTTTTTGTTCTCTAATTTCTTTAAATGTCTGCAGAATTTTGTATCTTACAATTAAGTATAAATTTTCTTTCTGCTTTTGTTTTATATTCCATTATACATGGATCCATGTTGGATTCTTTCAGATTATTACTTTAGATTCCATGTGTTCATGTGTGTGCTGTTTAATCAGGAATGGCGGAGGTAGATTTTCCTTGTTCCCTTCCCTATTTCCTGAGTACTAGGGGTATTTGGTTTGTTTTGGATTTTGGTTTTGGTTTGTTTATGTTTTGGTTGTACCGTGATCAAACCCAGGGCTTTTCCCATGCTAAGCAAGCACTCTACCATTAACCTACACCTCCTGCCCTGAGTAGTCTTAATATTATTTAGTTATTTAGTTCAGCGAGGGGTTTTGGAAAAGCAGAAAGGATACTAAAGTCAAAAGCAAAGGTTATCTTTGAGAACCACAGTCATGTATATGTTCATTGAAAACACGAGGTAACAGATTGTGTAGGTACAGAATACAGAATGAGAAGTGAGAAGGTTGGCTTGGACAGATCCCTGAGGGATGTGATAAACAGAAGCCAAAGTAAATATTTTATGAAGAAAGAAATGATAGTGTCACAAGCTGTCAGAATCAATGACAAGTAAAATAGACATTAGGAAAAGTTCATTGATGAATTAGCAACTTGGAAGCTACTGGTGATTTAATCTTAATTTATATGGAATGGACAGTTTTCTACAGATTGAGGTGTAAATGAGAAATGAGACAGTAATATAGAAATTGGGCTTTGTAGGGGTTGAAAGAAAGGGTGGTAGGTGGAGGGAGGTATAGGTATGAAGGATAGTTTTTTTACAGTGGTAAGGTCTTGAACTTGTTTAAGTGCTATTATTTAAAAAAAATAAAAATAAAAAGCTGGTTGTGTGAGGACTGGGATATAGCTCAGTTGGTAGAGTGCCTGCCTCACAAGCACAAGGCCCTGGGTTCAATCCCCAGCACTGCAAGAAAAAAAAAAAAAAATGCTGGTTGTGGTGGCACATGCCTGTATTCCCAACTACTCAGTAGGCCTAGGCAGGAGGACTGCATGTTCAAGGCCAGCCTCAGTAACTTACCAGGAACCTTTCTCAAAATAAAAAGGGCTAGGAATGTAGCTCAGTGGTAGAGTACTTGACTAGTGTGTGTGTGAAGCCCCAGGTTCAGTCCCCAGTACCACCACAGGGGATGGGGAACAATAAGAAGATGAAAAAATCCCTAAAAAATGTAGAGGTTGAAGATACAGGAAGAAGGAAAGAATGTTAGTAGTGTGAGATTCCTGAGAAAGTAGGTAGGAGTTGAATCCAGAACACATGTGAAGCTTAATTTACATAGGTGGAAGGTGACTGGTTTTTTATTGTAGGAAAGATGGATAGGAAAAAATGAAGGTTGTAAAGTTTACAGTCAAATGGGAATGTAGGAATATTTCACTGAATGAGTAAATTTGTGAAGAAAGAAAAAAACACAAAAAGAAAGATTTCAAATATGGAGCATGAGAAGAAGAATATTTACTCAATTCTTTTTTTTTTTCTTTTTCCATGCTGAGGTTAAACCTAGGACTTTGTACATGCTAGGCATATGTCTACCTCTGAGCTATACCCCCAGCCCTTCTTATTTTATTTTGAAACAGGTTCTTGTCTCTAAGTTTCCCAGGCTTTCCTGGAACTTAAAATCATCCTGCCTCAGCCTCTCAAGTAGGCGGGATTATAGGCATGCATCACCACTTCTCGCTATTTATTCAATTCTTGTTCCTTTTTATTTGTAGCTCTGGGGATGAAACCTAATACATTGTATATGCTAGGCAAGCACCCTATCACTGAGCTGTCTCCCCTATCTTGTTGGGTTTTTATGTCTTATTTTAGTGTTTATGATGTGGCCATTTCTTTAAGATATATGTGAATGAAGTATCATTATTGCTAAAAAGTAAGTTTTGTTTTTGTATTTTCAAAACATTGCTTCCTGGTCTGTACTTTTGATTTTTTTTTTATCATGTGTTTTTTATTTTTAAAATTATTTTAAATTTTATTTATTTACATATTTTTGAGATGTGGGTCTTATTCTGCCCAGGTTGGTCTCCATTCCTGGGTTCAAACAATCCTCTTGCCTTAGCCTATCAAGTAGCTAGAACTGTAGGCCACCCCTCTAATGCACAGCTTACTTTGAATTTTTAACATACATTTGACTGAATGATAGGACAGGCTACATATTTATAATTTTTTCTTCTGACTAATGTTTTTCTGTGATTTAATTTAAAATACTTACTGAGAACTGCTTTACAAGGTATCAAAACTGGAACAAGAACTTCAAAAACAAAGGGAAAGTTCAGCTGAAAAGTTGAGAAAAATGGAGGAAAAATGTGAAACAGCTGCACATGATGCAGATTTGAAAAGGCAAAAAGTTATTGAGCTTACTGGCACTTCCAGGTAAAATGTGAATATGTTCATTTTTATTTACCTTCTCATTTTTATTTCAGTGATATCTGAGTTTCAAAATTAGTATCCACTGAAATATTTGTCTGAAGAATTTATTTCTTCATAGTCTGAATTCATATAGTATTTTTTTGTGTCTCCCTTGTATCCTTCATTATGTCTTTTTTGTATTATAGTTTAATACCTTAACCTTTCTGCCATATTGTAAGTTCTTTAAGGCAAAGGAAATCTGGTTTACTTTAGGGTTCTGTACAACAATTAGCATTACTAGCATAAGTCCTTATGCCTCTGCATAAGGCACTCAGCAGCTGTTGTATTAAATGGTGAGTAACATTCAAAGTTATAGGCAAAGTTTTCTCACATAGAGGAAACTTGCAGGAACTCTTAACTGTATAAGGGAGGGAGTAACAATAAAAGAAAATAGTGACTCTCAGCCTTGACTAAACATTAAAATCACCTGAGTAACTTGTAAAAAATACTGATGCCTGGGTCCCACATTTAGACTAAATTACATGTGAAGATTCTGATTTAGTTTAACTGGATTGGGCACAGGCATCAATATTTGAATTGGTCAATAAGGAACCCATGAGCTGAAAGCAATTCCCCATTTTCCCAGACCCTATTCTACTTTGTCAACAAGATTTGGCATATAGTAATTAATAATACTCTTTTAATTAGTCCACTCTTCTACCAGCCAGAGTCAAGAGTGAACTTATATGTTAGACTAAAAATTTGTCCCCAGATTCCCTCTGTCCACTCTGTGTCTATGACTAACCATAGTCCTTCAGGCCTTCTTTTTCTCATTGACAGGTATCTACCCATTAACATAACCTTACCATTGTTGTTTACCTTGGGTCTATGAAGACTAATCAAATAATAACTTTATGTTTATGCCGTACACCACAAGAAGTGCTCGATTTCCAGGTCAGCTCTCATCCCTTCCATGAATTCCCCAAAATTTCCCTTTTTCCCACCCCATCCCAACTTCTGAAGGACTGGAATGCACAGTTTATCCTAAGAGGCATTCCAATATTCTCTACCTCTTCTTTTCTCTTGCTGTACCAGAAACCTGACACTTCCTTGAGGACATTGTTTCTTCCCCTTAGCTCTCTAAAGTAAAACTTTTATCCATAGCTCTTGTACCACACAGTCAGGGCCTGGAATAGTGTACCATACTCTGAACCTAATGTCATTAGATCATATTATTTCTCGCTGTTCCTAATTCTTATAGGCCATCTGGCTTACTGCTGCTCTCTCTACCACCACTCCTGATTCTTAGAGGATTTGTGGGGTGGGAACCGTAACTGGGAATTGAACCCAGGAACACTTTAGTACTGAGCTACATCCCAGACCCTTTTTTTATTTTTATTTTTTTGAGACAGTATCTCATTTAGTTAGTTGCCAAGGCTAGCCTTGAATTTATGATCACCCTGCCTCAGCCTACAGAGGTGCTGGGATTACAGGCATGTACCACTGTGCGTAGTTCTTAGGGGTATCAGTATACACCTAACAGATGCTTCTGACTTCTTGACTTCTCTCCTTTTTTAAAATCCTCTCTTCTAATGATCTTGATTTCTATCGCCTCAGACAATCCCATGGTTTGCCTTAGATCTTATTATTTGTAATATCTGCATTTTCCCCAAAATTTGACTTTTAGGTGTCATCCCCCTTAATACTCCAAGTTTAACAATTCTTTGACCCAGCCAAGACCTCTAATCCATCAGTTCCATCACTGTCTAATTTCCTGATGCCCTCCTTTCCCTTTTCCTTCCTACCTTCCCTCCCTCCTTCCTTCTTATTATTGTGTGTGTGTGTGTGTTTTACTGGGATTAAACCCAGGGGCACTTAACCACTGAGCTTCATCCCCAGCCCTTTTTTATTTTGAGATAGGGTCTTGCTGAGTTGCTGAGGCTGGCCTCAAACTTGCAATCTTCCTGCCTCAGCCTTCCCAGTGACTGGGATTACAAACGTGCACCACTCCTCCCAGCTCGCTCTTGACTGATTTTAAAATCAAATTAGTCATTTAAATCACTAATATGCAAGTATCCACAACTCCTTTACCCTTTTCTTTGAGATACCCTTTTCTTTTGAGATACCCTTTTCTTTTCTTTACCCTTTTCCCAGCATGGAGTTAAAATCCAGCTCAGACTACTCCATGCCAGCATCTTTTTAGAGGCCATAGAAAAATATAGTCTCACTTTAAATTCCTAACTTCAAACCTTAAATGTGCCCTTACTACTTCATAATATTTTTTTTTTTTTTTTGAGTCAGGGATTGAACTCAGGGACACTCGGCCACTGAGCCACATCCCCAGCCCTATTTTGTATTTTATTTAGAGACAGGGTCTCACTGAGTTGCTTAGGGCCTCGCTAAGTTGCTGAGGCTGGCTTTGAACTCGCGATCCTCCTGACTCAGCCTCCAGAGTCACTTGGATTACAGGCGTGCGCCACCATGCCCGGCTATTCATAATATTTTTTATAAAAGTATTATTTTGTTTTTTTTTCCCACCTTTGACTCTTCTTTCAAAACTCGAATAACTCTTCCCCATTTCTTGCTTTCATTGATGATCTTGCTTTCTTCTCTACTGGAAAAATTCAAACAATTGCTTCTTTCTTTTTAAACCCCTACTTTTTTTTTTTTAACTTTTCAACAATAACAAAAAATCTCTTCTTGATTATCCCTAATGAGCATATTCTGTAGGAAAGCTAATTTGTAAGTACTAATGGGAAGCTTGTTAACTAAGTGTTTAAGCTTCACAAGAAAGATGTATCCTACTTTCAAAAATTCTTCTCCATGAAGGGTTTTCTCTTTTCTTGTCGTTACTTTTTCACTTATATAAGTAGAATTTATAGAACATTTTTTCCTCCCAATATTAGAGTAAAACTTATATATGTCTCCTTGGATCTGTTTTAGAGTTAAAATATCCTCATACAGACAAAAAGGAAATGAATTTATTTAGCACCTTCTTTGTTCTAGGAAATGTGCCAGACAGACATATTAAATCATTTAATCTCAAAACAACCCTATGTTATGGTTTTATTTTCTGTTTTTAAAATGAAGAAGCTGAAACTCAAATAAGTTAGACTATGAGATACACAATTTAGGCATGTTCTAAAACCAGGGTTATTTTATTTTATTTTATTTTTTTGTTACACAACTACCGAAAGGTTCTTTTGGCATCACATGTAAATGTCACTGCATATAGTTGGTCCTGCCCTTGTTGCTCAGTACTAAGGTTCCTGTAGCACTTACTAGATTTCTCAGATTGCAATTTCTAAATCTTTTTTACGTTGAAGCTAGAGAGTCTCTGCTGCCATGTTCTAGAAATTCAGTATTACTCTGGCACAATTCTTTCTTTGACCCTGTTTCCAATTTCAGACTTAATTACTCTCAATGACTCTGAGACAAAGTGAAGTATCGTGGAAAAACTGGTGGATTTAATGCCTGGCATAAAAATTTAAAGGTTATAGGAAAATTTTTAGTTTGGGATTATTTATTAGTTTAAAAGTTTTAAACCCTTAAATATATATTACAGTAATGTTTCATTTACCCAACTTCAGCAAGGAATGAGTAGTTGGTCATTAATGAGGAAATAAAGGTGGAATTTATCAAGTATTAAAACCTTAAAACAGCCAGGTGCGGTGGCACACACACCTATTATTCAGTGGTTCAGGAGGCTGAGACAGGAGGATTGCAGGTTCAAAGCCAGCTTCAGCAAAAGAGAAGCGTTAAGCAATTCAGTGAGACCCTGTCTCTAAATAAAAAACAAAATGGGCTTGGGGATGTGGCTCAGTGGTCAAGTGCCCTTGAGTTCAATCCCCAATGCCCCCACAAAAAAACCCCAAAAAAACCCTTAAAACAAAAACTACTTTTTGGTAGAAATTTTTTAAATGAATATTTTCTTGGCATTTCTACTTCTTTGGGTTATCATTATATGCATGTTATTACATGATGCAAAGTTATAGTGTTAACCCTGTTGAAACCTTGAGGATTATAGAACTCTCTTTTTGTTTTGTTTTACTAAATGACTGTAGACTATTGAGCTTTTTGGGTTCTTGTATATGCTTGTTTTTTGTTTTGTTTTGTTGTTTGATTCTGGAAATTGAACTGAAGGGCTGAGCTACATCCCCAGATCTTTTATTTTTTATTTTGAAACAGAATCTTGCTAAATTTCTGAGGCTGGCTTAGAACTGGTGATATTCCTGCCTCAATTCTGAGTAGCTGGGATTATTGGGTGCACCACTGCACCTGGCTTTGTATTTGTTTTTATCATTTTTCCCAACTCGTTTGCTGACAGACTATAAGTTCTTTACAATGTATGTCAGCATGTTTTGATTATTCTTTTGTGATTATCTGTTTTATATACTTTAGTATTAGAAACCAATGGGCTAGTTAAAAATTATTTACCTGGAATTTTTGAAATGTAAAAGGGTCATTAGCACTTACCTAATGTAGTGACTCTGAACTTAGTTGAGCCATGGACATATTTGAGGATCTGATAAAAAATTGTAAGTTGTCAATATGTAGATGTATATGAGTGCATACTTTTACATATTGTTTCAGAGATTTTATAGCTCTCCTCAAGTTCACTCATGACTTCAGCTTAAAAACCCCTTGAACAAATCCCAATTTGTTTAAGTTGCATTTATTTATTTTTGTTGCTGAAAATTGAACTCAGGATATCATGTGTGTTTTGCAAATATTCTACCACTGAGCTATACCTCACACACCTACTTGCAAACTCAGTTTAAAGAAATTTCAAAGAACAAAAACAGAAACAAAAAATCTTGGCACCAAGGACCATGAACTGCCTACCATTGAGGATAACATTAACAATTGTTGATTAATGTCACCTTGGAGACCAGCAAAGGGACTTAAAACTACCTCTTAGTGTGTTAATTTATTGATAATATAGACCCTTCCATACTGGAGTAAACTCGGACTCATTCTCAAATTAGTAAATCTGGCTCTTTCATTATTAATATCTAGCTGTATTGCCTTAAAGTCACCCAATCTTCCAGTTTCCTCTATAAAGCAGGGAAGCTATACAGTCTGGGAATCTTTCATCTCTTTTAATGCTAACAAAGATAATTCTGATAATAAAGCCCAGAGTCAAAATGACTGACTTGGTTCCTCTGTGAGCAGTATGATCTTTTGATGAATAATTTGATTGGTTGGCTTCATTATTATCTGTGTCAAATAAATAGAAATTCCAGATTAAATGAGGTGTCTATCCCTGGATATTCTCAATACATATGAAGTTTTATTAAGTTATATGTAGTTAGGTTGAGAAGAATGCTAGCTTGTTAAATATTACAAGGTAGTACATTTGTATTTAGTGGTATGTAATACATAAAGAAAATTTTAAAAATAGGTGAGTTAAGATTCTGAGTAGACAGCCTTAAAGAAGAATGAAATGATGGCATTTGCTGGTAAATGGATTGAGCTGGAGAATATCATGTTAACCAACATAAGCCAATCCAAAAAAACCAAAGGCCGAATGTTTCCTCTGATATTTGGATACTAATTCACAATAAGGTGGGGGTGGCTAGGGAAGAATAGAATTACTTTGGATTAGGGAGAGGGTAGTGAAGGAAGGGGAGAGGGGGTATGTGGGTAGGAAGGATAGTAAAATGAATCGGATATTTATCCTATATGATCATATGACTGGTGTGATTCTACATCATGTACAACCAGAAGAATGAGAAGTTATACTCCATTTATATATGATGTGTCAAAATGCATTCTACTGTCATGTATATAACTAATTAAAACAAATTAAAAAATTTTTTTAAAACCCTAAAAGAATGTTTAAAAAAAAAGAATGATGGATACAATAAAATACTAAGGGAAGCCAGAATCTGCTGAACTTAAAGTTAGTTAAAAGACAATGATGCTTTTTGATGATCCAACCTTTGACATTTCTGATGGTAAGGAAACACTAGGCTAGGTAGTTCAGAGAATTAAGGCAGTCGGTATTCTCACAACTCTATTTAATCCCACCAATTTCCTTATGAAACCAAACACAAACACATAACGAAATAAAAAACCTGAAATCAGAAATATCTTAAAATAAGTCTATGTAAAATGTGAGATATTAGGAATATGTTTTGGGACATATTTTTTTTTGTTTTTTTGTTTTGTTTTGTTTTTAGCAAGTTAATAGAAGTATTTTCTTATTTTACCTTTCTTCAGTCACAGATTCCAAAGTAAACATCCACTATCAAATGGAAGAAAAAAAAAAGATTCTGCATAGACATTTTGCTAATATTTGTGTTTAAGTAATATGCAGGCTTTCTTTAGTCAGAGATAAGTCTAATGGTTTTTATGTTTCCAGATTACCTGTTCTGTGTTTATTTTTAATTAGGCAAGTAAAGCTTGAGATGGATCAGTACAAAGAAGAACTGTCTAAAATGGAAAAAGAAATAATGCACCTAAAGCGAGATGGAGAAAATAAAGCCATACAGCTCTCTCAATTAGATATGATCTTAGATCAGACAAAGATAGAACTAGAAAAGAAAACAAATGCTGGTAAGCAAACCGTTGACTGAGTTTAGCCCCCTGTATATTGGTACTTAAGAAGGTGAATAAAATGAGAATCTGAGGTGGTAGGACTGGAAGGGCCCAAGAACATTCAGCATTATTCAGCAATTATTTTGCCTCTTATAGATGAATAAAATTGGATATTCTTTTTATTTTTTTATTTTTGAAAGTCAATCTTGTTTTTATTTTATTTTCTTATTTTAAAACTGGATATTCTTATTTATAGTTATTTAAAAGTTCTTAATAACAAATGTTTTATATATCATTATAAAGTTATTCTTTCCTCATAATAGCGAAGGAATTAGAGAAGTTACAACACCACACTGAAACTGAACTAACAGAAACCTTGCAGAAACGGGAAGCACTGGAGACTGAACTACACAATGCTCATGGAGAATTAAAAAGTACTTTAAGACAACTGCAGGAACTGAGAGATGTACTACAGAAAGCTCAGTTATCATTGGAGGAAAAATATACTACCATAAAAGATCTCACAGCTGAACTTAGGTAAGTTAAATAATAAGAACTAAAAAAAAAAAAGGAACTGATATCACAATTACAGGCATTTCTTTTATTACTCTGAATCCTTGGTTGTCCATTAACATTTATAGTTGAATTTTAGGTGTCCAAACTTCTGTCTGATTTTGGTTTGCTATAGCTCATCCATCAGCTATCCCATGTTCCATCTAATTAATTCAGTAGTTGTTTGGTTGCTAATACTTTACCCTCACTCTTTGGATCATTTTACACTGGCGATAGTGGCAAAGTAGAAGGAAGGAAGGAACAATTGGGCAAGCATATAGCAGTAGCTAATAGCAAATTGTTATTATTAGTAGTAGTAGTAGTATTACTCTTTATGTTAACCCCATATTTTATGTCAGGACTGTGTCAGGGACTTCAAATGTTTTCATTTCCTTTCAACATACCTCTCAGATGTATACTACCACCTTTTTTTTTTTTTTACAGATGAAAAGACAAAGTCTTGAGAAAAGTATATATAATTAAATGCCCAAAGTAATATAGACAGAGTCTAGAGAAGGGAATTAAATATAAATCTGTCCAACTGTGATATCTTGATTAACAATAATAGCATAAAATACTATGTAGTACACATCTATACTATGTAGAGGTAGAGAGCTAGACCAGAGCCAAAGTATTCCCACAGACCCAGAAAAGGAAAACAGTTAAAAGCAGATGTGAAATGCAGAATAAAGAACAAGGTAAATAACTAGATAACTCAAAAAATTAGATGATATACTCTAGGATTTTGTTTTGGGCCCCCCTTTCTTTGATATCCATATACTTATCCTTAATAAATTTCATATAGCTTTATACTATCACAGACATTTCCAAACTCCTATTTCCAGTATTGATTTCTTAAACTCCAGAGTCAGTACCCACCTACTTGTTATTTCCACTTTGATATTTTTAGGAAGCATCTAAAGCTTGGTGTTGGCCAAAATACAACTCATTTGTTTTCCTCATAGTGCTGCACCCCTTTGCGTAGGTATCATGCAATTGCCCAAACCAGAAATCTAGGGGATTATTATATATTTCCATCTCTTTTTTCAGGTCATGTCAACTTTGTTTCCAAAACATATTCTAAAATCCATCAATTTATTGACCTCTTTTCTGTTACCACCTTACTCTGAGCCATCATCATCTCTTACCTCTTCTATTGCTGTAACTTCCTAATGGGACTCCCTGTTTACATTCTGGATTCCCTCTTTCACAGAAGAGATGACTTATTTTGTTTTTGTTTGTTTTGGTATGAGGGATTGAATTCAGGGGCACTTTACTACTGAGCTACAGCCCCAGTTCTTTTTTTTTTTTCTCAGACAGGTTCTCACTGAGTTGCTGAGTGTCTTACTAAATTGCTAAGGCAGGCCTTGAACTTTTGATCCTCCTTTCTCAGCCTCCTGGGTTGCAGGGGTTACAGGCATGCACCACCACTCACCGCTCAATTTATAATTTGAATCATTAATTAGCTCATCTTGCTTCCCTATGTAAACTTTCTGTGGTTTCCCAAAACATTCAGAATAAAAGTCAAACTCCTTTGGAAATGAAAATCATAACCACAATAAGATACCACTTCATACCCAGTAGGATGACCATTAAAAAATAATAATAATAAAGCAAAACCTAAAAATAACAAGTGTTGACAAGCGTGTAGAGAAATTGGAATCTTCATACATTGCTGGTGTGAACTTAAAATGGTGGTAGCCACTGTGAAAAATAGTTTGGCAATCTTTAAATAAGTTAAACAAAATTAACCAGATGATAGAGAACCAGGAACTCTCTACTTCTGAGCTACATTTTCAGACCTTTTTATTTTATTTTGAGACAGGGTCCTACTAAGTTGTCTAAGCTGACCTTAAACTTAAATCCTCCTGCTTTTGGCCTTTGAAATACTTGGGATTACGGGCATACATCTTCACCCCTGGCTAAAACAGTGAAATCTTAAATTCTAGTTAATAGATTAATTCTGTAAGCTCAGCTCTTTTCATAGAAGTTAGAGTTTTCTTTAGAATTAATTTCATATGTTTTTAAAATATTAGTTTAAGGGATTTGGGGTGTGACTTGGTGGTAGAATGATTGCCTAGCATGCATGAGACCCTGAGTTCAATCCCTAGCTCCATAATAAAATAAAATTAGTTTTAGAATCTGCTTTTAAAAATGAGTATCTTTATCATGGGGTTCAATCCCCAGTACTACAAAAAATAATAAATAAAAATCAGTACCTTTATCAACATTGTTTCACGTTTCCGACTGGAAGACCACATGAAGATTTTTAAGATCAACATTTTCAACCTTTGTCATATCAGAACTAAGAGTTCCATGTTGAAATTCTCTTAATAGTGTGTCAATATTAAGCATTTTTATAATATCAAATTATATATGTTAATGTTTTAGAAAGGATAGAATTTGTTAAAACTGTATTTTAAATGTTTTTGTATTAGACTTTAGTACTTCATTATGTGTAAGACATCATTTTGAGTAAAATCCCCCTGAGAAATATAATAGTTAGGGTTGGGGATACAGCTCAGGTTGAGTGCTTGCCTAGTATACAAGGAATACAAAAGATGAGATAAATATCTCATTCTATAGTAATAAAGTCACAACTGTTACATGTAAAAGGTTTTCAAATACACCCTTGATCTATGTCTGAAAAAGTATGATTTTTTTTTTCTTTTTATACCAGGGATTGAATTCAGGGGTGCTTAACCACTGAGCCACATCCCTTTTTTATATTTTATTTTGAGACAGGGTCTCATTAAGATGCTCAGGGCGTCACTAAGTTGCTGAGGCTGGCTTTGAACCTGCTATCCTCCTGCCTAAACCTCCCAAACCACTGGGATTACAGACATGTACCATTGCGCCTGGCTAGATTTTTTTTTTTTTTTTTTTTTTTTTTTTTTTTAAGAAAAATTCTTACATCAATTCAGTCTTAGAGCCCTGGGAGTGATTCAATAATTCGCTTAAATTGTCCATAATAGTACATTTTTTGTTAACTATTTGTTGTCATTTTCTTTATACATCATTCCTTTAATTTGAACCCTTTAATTTGTGTTAATTGCATGTATTTCATTGCCTTACATTTTTTAAAAATATTTTTTAGTTGTCAATGGATATTTATTTATTTATTTATTTATTTATTTATATGCAGTGCTGAGGATCGAATCTAGGGCCTCACACATGCCAGGCAAGCACTCTCCCACTGAACCACAACTTCAGACCATCATGCTTTAAATTTATAGGAAAAATAACCCTGTTGGCCTAACTTTTTAAGACTATAGTTTTCCTACTATCTGCTTTGATCTGTTTTCTTTGATAAATTGCAGAGACTGTAAGATGGAGATTGAAGACAAAAAGCAAGAACTCCTTGAAATGGATCAGGCACTTAAGGAAAGAAATTGGGAGCTAAAGCAAAGAGCAGCTCAGGTTAATTTTTTAAATTATATACATACATATATTTTTTTAAACCACTGAGCCATTACCCCAGCATTTTATTTATTTATTTATTTATTTATTTATTTTTTGAGACAGGGTCTTACTAAGTTGCTTTAGGGCCTTGCTAAGTTGCTGAGGCTTGTCCTTGAATTTGTAATCCTCCTGCCTCAACCTCCCAAGTTGCTGGGATTATAGATGTGCACCATCACACTTAGCATCTTAATTATGTTTTAATGATATTTTCTGTTAGGACACAATCATTTAGGGTTTCAGAAGTGACCAATTTTTGGTAAAATGCACATTTTATATATTTTTTTTCCTGCATATAAATGCTTTTTGAGTTAGAAATATGTTATCTTTATCTTGATGTTTTTAATAGCAAATAGTTTTTGAGAATAAGGGTTAGCTTAGTATCCGAGTCTTTTGATATATTCTGTATTAGAAGAGAATTTGATAAAATAAGTTATTTTCTCAATTAAGTGTTGGAGGAACAAAAATATCTGGAAGGCATTATTTAGCAATTTTTAATCTAGCATAAAATGAAGTCTGAATCATTTGATTTGTCATTTATGAACAATCATTATAAGTTGGGCATGGTAACCCATGCCTATAATCTGAGCATCTTGGTAAACTGAGGCAGGAGGATTGAGAGTTCAGAGCCAGCCTCAGCAAAAGCAAGGTGCTAAGCAACTCAGTGAGACGCTGTCTCTAAAAAAAATAAAAGTAGGGCTGGGGATGTGGCTCAGTGGTCAAGTGCCCCTGAGTTCAATCCCCAGTACAAAAAAAAAAAAACAAACAAAAATCATTATATATGTGGGGCTCAGGTCCCAGTATTAGTAAATAATCATTATTTTTCCTATTTAAAAAGATAATGTTTGAGGTGAGTTTCTGTTTCACTTATGTCCACTATAAACAATTCCAAAGCACAATCTAAGCATGTAGATTTTCACATCAGAGTAAAGTTGAACAACAGTTTAATATTGCTTGATTTTATTATTGATTTTTAGGTTACACATTTAGATATGACTATTCGAGAGCACAGAGGAGAAATGGAACAAAAAATAATTAAATTAGACGGTAATCTGCAGAAATCAGAATTGGAACTTAAAGATTGCAACAAACAGGTAATTATTTAAAGATTATACATCTTAAATTGTTTAACAATTACTTCAGGCTAGCTAAATAGTAATTCTAGCTACTGGGGAAACTGAGGCAGGAGAATGTCAAGTTTGATAAGGCAACTTAGTGAGAACCTGTTTCAAAATAAAGACTAAAAGGGACTAGGGATGTAGCTCAGTGGTAGAGTACTTGCTAGCATGCACATGGATGTGAGTTCAGTCCTCAGTGCTGCAGAAAACAAAACAAAACACTAATACAGTAAGCACCCTTTCACATAATACAGCTTTTTTTTTTTTCCTTCTTCTTTTTTTTTTGAGATCGGGTCTCACTATATTGCCCAGTCTGGCCTGTAACATCTTAGGTTCAAGGGATCGTCTTGCTTAGGCCTCCCGAGTAGCTGGATCTGCAGATACATGAAATTTTTCTTTTTTTCTCCTTTTTATGTAATTTTGAATGTAATTTTTCCTTTTATCAGTGTGTCCATATACTTTTTATAATGTATCTGAATATGAATATTTATGGAAGATTTGTAAATAATTCTGGAAACTGGTTGCCTCTGAGGAAGAACTTAGTGGGAAGGAGACCGTTTTCCTCTTCTTGGGTGTTTGTTTGATTTGGAGGTACTGGGGTTTGAACCCAGGGTCACTTTACCACTGAACTATATCCCAGTTCTTTTTATTTTGTTAAATTTTGAGACAGGGTCTTGCTCAGTTGCTAAGGCTGGCCTAAAACTTGTGTTCCTTCTGCCTCAGCCTCCCAAGTCACTGGGATTACAGGTGTGCACCACCATGACTTTTTTTTCTATATTTTTACCTCATGCATATATTACCTATAAAATTATTTGTAAGGTCATGTAACATTTGTTGTTTTAATGTACCTTTCATTTCTTATACAAATTGTGAATGGAACTTTTATCTTTTTAGTGTATTTTAAATGTACGCATAAGCATCTTATTAAGCACAAAAATTCATGTTTATTTCTAAATGATGATTATCTTAAGAAAGTATTTTTACCTTACTTTTGATATGTTTGAATTATTCAGAACATAGCTATGATTATTCTATTTCCTTAATTACATTACTGATGTTCATCTGTTTAAAATTAAGATAGAAAATCTAAATGAAAAATTGCAAAATGCCAAAGAACAGCTTCGAGAGAAAGAGTTTGTAATGCTACAGAATGAACAAGAGATAAGTCAACTGAAAAAGGAAAATGAAAGAACACATCAAAGGATAAAAGAAATGGAAAGTGTAAGCAAATTATTTTCCACCTAAGGAAAAAGTATTCTCGAAAGAGTAAAATGAATCTTTATGTTTTAAACTGTTAAATTTTAATACATAAAAACAGTGTCGTATTTTTAGACTGTATATTTGTAGAAGATGGCTTAAGTTCCTTTGACTTTCTGAAATATTATGATGGTTTACCATGTCTTATTTATCTTTTTATCCTTTACCTTTCCTTTACATGTTATCTCTCATGAAATCCACCATGTATGCTTAGTTGGTCAGTAAATATTCATTGAGAATCTACAGTGTAATAGAGTTGAAGATACAGATATTAATTAGTAAGAGGCAGTCTTTTATTGTCCATGAGGAACTTCATCCGGAGAGTGGATAAACAAATGATAATTGTGCATTATTAAAACCAAATATATTGTTACCAGATAAAGTTTGATGACCTCATGTCATCAGTTTGCATGTATGTTGATTGGTGAACCCATTCATGCCATTTGCCTTTTTAAAAAGTGAATTTGTTTCTAATGTCTGCAACTTTTTCTTGTTTTTAAATCCTCAACTGTTAAAATGCTCTTTGTTATGTTAGATTGTCTCTCTTTGTAAAATATAAATTCCATAAAGGTAGCCACCTTGACTCCTTTATTCACTACTGTATCCTCAACACCTAGAACTGTACATATCATAATAAGTGGGAATAAGTATTTGCTGAATGAATTACATGTATAAATCAAGCAGGGTCTCTGAGAGTAAGTTTAGACCCAAGTAGGGAGAGGAGAAATGATTACTAGTCCTATGATTACTAGCCCTATTATTTCTGATTCCCTAACAAGCAATGGCTAAAAATACTTACATAACATTTATATTAATTTATAACCTGTGCTTCCATTCCAAACATCAAGACCCTAGTGATCTGTCCTGGTTTCTTTCATTCTTCTTCCTTGAAGTCAAGTGTTATCTACTGTGTAGCCTGTCTCACATGGGTGATCTAGCACTGACTAATTTTGTTTTTTTTTTTTCCCCTCTAAGAAGCAATACAGGTTGAGTATCCCTTATCTAAAAAGCTTGGGACCAGAAGTGTTTTGGATTTTGAATTACTTCAGATTTTGGACTATTTACATATATATATATATATATATACACATATATATGCATATGACCTGAAGATAATTTTATATAATATTTTCAATAATTTTGTACCAGAAACAAAGTTTCATAGCATGAAATTTTGTACTTGTAGTGCCATGTTAGTACTCAGAAAGTTTTTCATTTCAGAATATTTTAGATTTTGGATTTTCATAGTAGGGATGCTCAGCCTCTACTTTACTAGGGATTTAATTGAATCATGTTTCAGAGGGACAAGTTTTATCATCACAGAGAGTAAGATCATAACCTTAATCCAGCTATGTCTATTAGTGGTGGATTTTAATTATCCATGCAAACGTATTCTTCATTTTTACATGAATAATCAAATATTGACTTCTTTTTTCTCTTTGTGGTATAATATATATTCTTTCATAAATGTCATATTCATAATGGTGAAGGATTATGAAGCTTGCATCAAAGTGATGCAAAATAAATCACTAACAGTTTCAGACTTATAACTGTACTTTTGTCATTTTCTTATTAAAAAGTTTTTTTTCTGATAATCAGTTTCACAGAGGGTAATACACACTGTATGTTAAATTTTATAGGGATTTAGTTGAGAGGGGAAATTTCACTTACAAAAATAAAGAACAATAAGATGTACATTGTAACTATGTTTTATTTTGAAACCTACAAATAATCTTGTGCTTCTCAGGTTATGAAAGAGCAGGAACAGTATATTGCTACTCAGTATAAGGAGACCATAGATTTGGGGCAAGAATTGAGGCTGACCCAGGAGCAGATGCAGAACTCTCATACAGATTTGGTGGAGGCTCGTCGTCAACAAGTTCAAGCACAGAGAGAAATAGAAAGACTCTCCAGTGAGCTGGAAGATATAAAGCAACTCTCTAAAGAGAAGGTAATCCCTATTCTAAATAATTTTGTATTACTGAAAGATCTTTAAAATTTTTAACACTTTGAACTGTATTATATAGTTCTTGCAAAAATGAACTGTGTTGCACAAAAAGGCAAATGTACAAAGAATGTGGCTTAGTACTAGAGCACTTGCCTGACATGCATGAAGCCTTGAGTTCAAACACCAGTATTGCAAACAAAACAAAACAGTATGGATGTACTTAGTACCCCTAAATTATACACTTAAAAGTGGTTAAGATAGTAAATTTTATGTTTTGTATGATTTACCACTTATTTATTTATTTAGTTAGTTAGATTGGTATTAAGGATTGAACCCAGGGATGCTTTACCACTGAGTCACATCCTGAGCCCTGTTTATTTTTATTTTGAGACAGGGTCTCACTGAATTGCTTAGGGCCTTGCTGGATTGTTGAGGCTGGCTTAGAATTTGTAATTCTCCCTGCCTTAGCCACCACCATCACTGGGATTACAGGCACAAACCACCACACCCCCCGCCAATTTACCACATTTTCAAGAAAAGAAAAAAAGTTATCTGTGTTGTATTTAGATAACTTTGTAATTAACTAAGAAGTTCTTCAGAACTGTTTGGACCAAACTAATAATTTCTTGAAAAGTGGAGTTATAAAGCACTTTTAGATTTTCAAGAGACTATTATTTGAAGAAAAGATAAGTAAATCTTTTTTGAGTGAAAGTTTTTACATTTGTAGCCACTTTTAGAAATGAAGACTATCTAAATTTGTAACTGTTGGAAAACCTGCAGTTCAGAACCCTTGGGGAGGTAAAGTGCTTTTATATTTTCTCAGCATTTGGTATGAGGTTAACAACTTGTCTTAAAAAGTATTTAGATCAGCCGGTCGTGGTGGCGCAAGCCTGTAATCCCAGCACTTGGGAGGCTGAGGCAGGAGGATCACGAGTTCAAAGCCAGCCTCAGCAACTTAGCGAGGCCCTAAGCAACTCAGTGAGACCCTGTCTCTAAATAAAATACAAAATAGGACTGGGGATGTGGCTGAGTGGTGGAGTGCCCCTGGGTTCAATCCCCAGTACCAAAAAAAAAGTATTTAGATCAATTTACTTGTGTTAATTACTTAGACTTTGAGCAAATGTATTTGTTGATATTCTAAAAATTTAATTTAGCATAGAAATTGACTTAAAATATTTTTACCTTTAATTTTGATTAAACCTAACTATTCTGTAATTCACATTTCTAAATGGTTAAACTAATAAAGAATACATAGGAAATATTTATTGAAGATATATCAGATATCTGGGGGTCTGCTAGGAAGAGGGAAGCTGTCTACTTTTATCTCGTTCCTGTCTGTATCAGTAGTACTGAAGTATAAGATTTATTTGGTAAGATAAGCTCACTTAAAAGGTGAGTTAAGTGGAATTATTGAAATAGTGTTTTTCATGCTGGGTGCAGTGGCACACACCTATAATCCAAGCTGCTTAGGACACTGAAGCAGGATTGCAAGTGCAAGGCTAGCCTGGGCAACTTAGTGAGACCCTGTCTCCAAAAATAAATAAAAGAGGATCAAGGGTGTAGTTCAGTGGTAAAAGGCCCCCTGGCTTCAATCCCTAGTAATGCTAAATAAATCAATAAATAGATATACATATGTACGTATATTAATTAATATATATGATATACATATATTAAAACATTGACTTTTTTGAGAAAAAGGGAAAAAGGTTTTTTTGGTCCAGGGATTGAAACCAGGGGCACTCAACTACTGAGCCACATCCCCAGCCCTTTTTAATATTTTATTAGAGACAAGGTCTTTTTGAGTTGGTTAGGGCCTAAGTTGCTAAGGCTGGCTTTGAACTCATGATCCTCCTACCTCAGTATCCTGAGTCACTGGGCTTACAGGTGTGTGCCACTGCACCCAGTGGGAAGAAGTTTTATTGCTTTACTAGCAAAGGAGAAAAACAGGGACTCCTGTCCTAGAAGCTATGATTCTTCCCAACAGGGAGAATAGAGGGTTTTTAAAGAAGTCATTCAAATACTTTCTTTTTAAAAAATTTTTTTTAGGTGTTGACAGACCTTTATTTTATTCATTTATTTATATGTGGTACTGAGAATTGAACCCAGAGCCTCACACATGCTAGGCAAGCACTCTACCACTGAGCCACAACTCCAGCCCCTCATATACTTTTTATTATTATGTTTTAACCTCAAACTGAAGGTGGAATCATGTTTATCCTTATTTATTTATTTATTTATTTATTGGTTCTTTTTAGTTATACACAACATTAGGATTTATTTTGACATAATTATAAAAACATGGAATATAATTTGTTCCAGTTCAGTCCCCAGTATTTCCTTTTTCCCTTCCCTCCTCCCTCCCTCTGTTCCCTTCCCTCTACTGATCTTTCTGTTATTCATTTATATATATATATATTTATTTTTTTTTAGTGTCTTGTGGGTATGTATAATGGTGAGATTCACTGTGATATATTCTTATGTGTAAGAAAGTTAGGTCAGATTCATTCCACTATCTTTCATTATCCCTTTCCTCATTCCCCTTCATGTATTCCACTGATCTTTCTTTTTTTTTTTTTTTGCCCCCCCCCCCGCCGTCCCGTCATTTTGGATTAGCTTCCACATAGCAGAGAAAACTTTGATCCCTGACTTTTGGGAACTGGCTCATTTCACTTAGAATGACAGTCTCTAATCCATCATTTACTGGCAAATACCATAATGTCATTTTCTTTATGGTTGAGTTAATATTAATACTCTATTTTATATATGTGTGTGTGTGTGATACACACACACACACACACACATACACACACATACATACTATATTTTCTTTATCCATTCATCTGTTGAAAAGCACCCAGGTTTGTTCCATAGTTTGGCTCTTCTGAATTGTGCTGCTATAAACATTGATGTGGCTGCATCATGAAGTATGTTAGTTTTAAATCTTACGAATATATACTCACTCCTTCCTTCCTTCCTTCCTTCCTTCCTTCCTTCCTTCCTTCCTTCCTTCCCTCCCTCCCAGGGTTTGAACCCAAGGGCGGCATTTAACCATTAAGCCACATCCCCAGCCCACCCCCGCTTTTTGAGACAGTCTCAATAGGTTGCTTACAGTCTTGCTAAGTTGCTCAGACTCCTTTTGAACCTGTGATCCTTCTGCTTCAGCCTTCCAAGCCAATGAGATTACAGGTGTGTGCCACTACACCTGGTTGCCTATCTCCCTTCCCTCCTTCCTTCCTTTTTTTCCTTCCTTCTCTTCCTTTTCTCTTTCTTTCTATGGTTACTAGTTTTTTTTTACAGACAACATTTTCTTTTTGACAGAGTTTTGCTAAGTTGCTGAGTGTCTTGCTAAATTGCTGAGGCAAGCCTCCAATTTGGGATTTTCTTGCTTCAGCTTCCTGAGTTGCTCGGATTACAGGTGTGGGCCACCATGCCTGTCTTAAATTGTTTATTTATGTAACTTTCCATTTAATATTTTTTAACTGGGCTTGCCTGCAGATTGCTGAAGCCCCAGAAAGCAAAACCATCAAAAGCAAAAACGTAATTCACTTAATGGGGCACTCCTGTATATAATAAAATTACTTAATTAAAATAACAAGCACAGGTAGTATAAAGAAGCATTATTAAATAAGCCGGGCGTGGTGGCGCACACCTGTAATCCAAGCGACTCGGGAGGCTGAGTCAGGAGGATCACAAGTTGAAAGCCAGCCTCAGCAACTTAGCGAGGCCCTAAGCAGCTCAGTGAGACCCTGTCTCTAAATAAAATACAAAATAGGACTGGGGATGTGGTTCAGTGGCCGAGTGCCCCTGAATTCAATCCCCGGTTCCCCCCCAAAAAAGAAACATTAAATAGGTTTGGATAAAAATACAACTCATGGACTGAGGTTGTGGCTCACCTAGCATGTATATGAGGCACTGGGTTCAATCCTCAGTACCACATAAAAATAAATAAATAAAATAAAGGTATTGTGTCCATCTACAACTAAAAAATATTAAAAAAAAAAACAAGCTCATCTTGTTAAGCAAATAAGACATCTAGTGAGCAAAAATTCAGTCACACCTAAGAAGATACTATTTTCTGTCAAAGTCCAGCATTCTGTGGTTACTAGTTTGTTTTTACAGAAAGCATTGGTTAGTGGACTTACATTATGGTAGCAAACGACATACTAATACTTTACTAAAGTCTCAATTTTAAATTGAGTTGATTAGTTAATTTTGATTAACTAATTAGTTAATTTTGAAGTGTGTTTATATAAAGATTAAACTGCTTCCATTAATGCACTGGACTGGTTTAGCTATACTAACCAAATAAACAAGTTATGTAACCTTTATTCAATTTGTCATTTTTAAGGAAGCACATGAAATTCACTTAGCTGAAGAATTAGGGGCTTCTCAAGTACGTGAAGCTCATTTAGAAGCAAGAATGCAAGCAGAAATCAAGAAATTGTCAGCAGAAGTAGAATCCCTCAAAGAAGCTTATCATATGGAGGTAAAGAAAATTTTAATTTGTTACAGTAACTCCTACTAAAGTGGATTCACCTATCTGTACAAAAGTGTGTCTAGGACTGGGATTGTAGCTCAGTGGTAGAGTGGTTACCTAGCATGTGTGAGGCACTAGGTTCCATCCACATAAAAAATAAATAAGTAAAAGTAAAGGTATTGTGTCCAGCTACAACTAAAAAAAAAAAAAAAAAAAAAAATTAAAAACAAAGTATGAGTCTAAAAAAAGAAA
Organism: Glaucomys volans; assembly: GCA_020662805.1. Classification (NCBI taxonomy): domain Eukaryota; kingdom Metazoa; phylum Chordata; class Mammalia; order Rodentia; family Sciuridae; genus Glaucomys; species Glaucomys volans. The sequence continues at coordinate 56,608 of JAJEJO010005225.1, forward strand.
TAAAGAACTGCACATGAAAAAAAAAGTATGAGTCTATCTAGCTCTTAAATGTTCGATATAGAATAATATATTGTAAGTTTTGTTTTGTTTTGTTTTGTTTTTTAGACTAGAGATTCTTAACCACTGAGTCATGTCCCCAACTCTTTTTAATTTTTATTTTGAGACAGGGTCTCACTAAGTTGTTAGGGCTTTGCTAAATTGCTGAGCCTGGTTTGGACTTGCAGTCTTCCTGCCTCAGCCTCCCCAGATGCTGGGATTATAGGCGTGTGCCCCTGTGCCTGGATGTGGTCTTCATTCCTGATAGTTAAGCACACAATTTTAACTTCATATACAGTGAACTAATATACCATAAGATTAAGAGCTTGAGTTCAGGCATCCTGAAGCCTGAGCCAGGCATCCTGTATCCAATCTTTGCTCATCACTAAGCACCTGTATGACCTTGGACAAATTACTTAACCTTTCTGTCTAAGGTGGATATAATGGTATCTATCTCATAGAACTTTTGTGAGGATTAAATGAATCAATATAGTAAAGTTCTTCCAAAGCCTGGCTCATCATTGTCATGAATTATAAAGTAATACTTACAGAAAACTAACTGGAAATATTTAATAGCTGATATAAACAGTTTCATGTGATGTTAGTCTATAGTACTTTGTAATTTCCAACATTTGTTCTGATAGTAAGTTAGAGAGGCAATGCTAGGACCTTTATAATCTACCAGTAAGTATATCATGAGCCTTATAGAAAAGGAAGTATTTTTGATTAGAATAGTATTTTTATCTTTTAAAACTACATTTGAAAATATTGCCCCAAATCTTTGTATATGATCTAAAAAATTTCTTATTGAGCTTGGTCCTAATAAAATGTTTTTCAATAAAATAAGGGTTGCATTAAATTCCTTTGGTAGGGATTTGATAACATTTTTGTGAGGGATTGGTAGATCTTTATCCAGTACTCAAGCCAAGAGATTGTAACCCTTGCTCTTTAGAGACAAATGTGAATGTTGCTGGACTTGACATAATTCTTTTATTGATATTAGCTGCTTAATTTAGTGGCTGTGAATAATTAGTTCATCTCAAGTGTTTGACCTTCACTGATCATTATACTTTTATATATGACCTTTATTCTGTTTTTATCTGTAATTATCCAGATGTGTACTTTTAGTTTTATAATTACCGAAATTACTTAGGAAAAATTGCTTATATAAAAAAGTTGTAAAAATTGGTTCTAGCAGCTGGCATTTGGCTCAGTGGTAGAGCACTTGCCTTGCACTTGTGAGGCACAATATTCGATCCTCAGCACCACATAAAAGTAAATAAATAAAATAAAGATATTGTGTCCATCTACATCTAAAAATATTTTTTAAAAAATTGGTTCTATTTTTTTTTTTTTTTTTTTTTTAGTGTTTCTGTTTAGTATTTCGTGCTTATATTTTTATGACTGACATAAAAATGTATAATATACTTTTCTCTCTTTTGGTTGCTGACAAATCTTTATTTTTTGGGGTGCTGGTGATTAACTTAGGACGTCACATATGTTAGGCAGGCTGTATACCACTGAGCAATATCTCCAGTTCAACAAAGATTTATTTTTAAAGTGTGTGTGTTTAAATATAAAACTGAGAGGATGCAGTATTAAGGTAATAGTTAGAAAAAGGGATCTTAATTTTTAACAGTATTCTTTTTTTAAAATGCAGGCTTCAGATTGTCAGAAAAGTCACTTAATAATTGCAAAACTCCTGATTTTTTGAGATGAAAATGAGATTGTCTTAACCTTTCATTGTGGAAAATTTTAAAGATATTAATAAATAGGATAGTATAAATTGTGTAAATCCTCCTATATTTATTATTCAACTTCAGTAGTTATCAACTTGTTGCCAATTTTATTTAATCCATAAATATGTTGCCCACTTCTTTGATCTAAAAGGGAATACTTTGGGGAATATAGAGGAATACTGTTAATAATCACACTTAGGACACCAGGCATAAAACCAGATGCTTCTAAGCATACAAGGAAGTGTGGTCAACATATCTTTAAAGTCACTCATTTCCCTTCCTTCCCTCCCCCCAGTATTCAAATATTTGATGAAAATTCCCGATATAATTTCATCTGGAAACTTTAAATAATTATCTCTAAGAGATAAGGTCTATTTTATAAAACCTTAATCACAACAGCATTCGCAAGCCTAAAAATTGAGAGTAATTCCTTAATATCATCAACTCTCTGGTCATTGTTCAGATTTTCCCAGTTGTCTCAAAAATGCCTTTATAGCCATCTTATTCCAGTCAGAATGCCAATGATCAAGAATACAAACAACAATAAATACCAGCAAAGTTGTGGGGAGAAAGGAACGATTGTACATCATTGGTGGAACTGCATACTACTTCAACCATTCTGGAAAGCAGTTTGGACATTCCTCAAAAAACTAGGGATGGAACCACCATGTGACCCAGCTATCCCACTCCTGGATATTCTCCCAAAAGATCTGAAATCCGCATACTACAATGATACAGCCACATCAGAGTTTATAGGAGCACAATTCACAATAGCTAAATTGTGAAATCACCCCAGATTCCATTAGTAAATGAAAGGATTAAGAAATTGTGGTGTATATGTGTATACCATGGAGTTCTACTCAGCCATTAAAAAGAATGAAATCATGGTATTTGCTGGTAACTGGATGAAAATGGGGAATATCATGCTAAGTGAAATTAGCCACTGAGAAACTCAAAGGTTAAATGTTTTCTCCCATATGCGGAAACTAGAGTAAAATAAAGGAAAGGGGGAGGGAAGGATTCGATTACATAAAGAGTCAATCAAATGCAAATTAATAGATGAATGAAGGGAAGTCTAGAAGAAAGAGAAAAGAGGCGGGGAGGACAGAAAGAAAAGGGGTGATCAAGAACTGAAACCAATTTACTTGCATGTCTGAATTGGTTGGGATGAACCCAATTAGTATGTAAAACCATAAAGATCTAATTAAAAAGGACACATTGATAATATAACATGCAGAGGTCAGAATATAAATAAGTATGGTTTGTATAACTCCACAATTAATTATAATAAAGACCTTTTTAATACTAGAGAAAATTACCAATAAAATTTCAAATTTAGTATTATCTATAAAAAGTGCCTTTATAGTTTATTTGTTCAAATCAAGATCCAAACAGTCCATTGCGTATGATTAACTGTTAAGTAAATGGAAGACTACATGTTCCTTCTCTCCCTTTTTTCCACTAGTATTTTATTTGTTGGGAAATCAAATGTTTGTATCTTTAAACAGAATTTACTTTAAGAAATTATAAGTGGTAGTAGCAAAGTATTAGAATGTTGTTGGAACCAACTCCACTCTGTATTTTCATTCTCTTTATTTTTACAATTTTGGGGCTATGTAGATGATTTCACATCAGGAGAACCATACAAAGTGGAAGATATCTGCTGACTCTCAAAAGACTTCTGTTCAGCAGCTAAATGAACAATTAGAGAAGGCAAAACTGGAATTAGAAGAAGCTCAGGACACTGTGAGCAATTTACATCAACAAGTTCAAGATAGGAATGAAGTAATTGAAGCTGCAAATGAAGCATTACTTATTAAAGTAAGTAAACATCTAAGTTATGGAACATACCTATGAAATAGTAAATTTATGACCTGATTTTCTTGTTCTTAGAGCTTGTAAAGAACTTATGGTCAATTATTGATTGACCTGTTTGAATAAAAAGCATGTATTTTAGAAGATGAATTTGGGAAATTATTAATATGATGTAGGTCATATCACCACAAAAGAAATAATTTGTATAATCAAATATAAACCCATCTAACAAATAACAATTATGTTTGAGGGTTTTCTACTAAGAAAGTAGAAGCAGTTTTCAAAACCAGTAAAATATTTTTAAAATTCATAAAGTAGAAGTACAAAATTACACTTAGAACTTTTTTTTAGTAGATTTAAATATTTATATATAAACATCATTTTTAAAGTAGGCTGTTGCTCTTTATTTACTTTGTTGATCTTGAAAATTTTCTCTGGAATTTGATTTTTTTTTCTCTTCCTTTTTTTTATTTGTACTGGAGATTGAACCCAGAGGTACTTTATCACTGTGCTACATCACCAGCCCTTTGTTTTTATTTTTTATTTTGAGACAGGGTCTCACTAAGTTGCTGAAGTTGACCTTGAATTTGTGATTCTTCTGTCTCAGCCTCCTGAATTGCTAGGATTACATACATGTGCCACCACGTCTTGCTGGAATTTCAAATTTATATCAATAAAATGCATCGAGATTAAAAAGTTCCCAGGCTCAGTGGTGCATACTTATAATCCCAGCGGCTTGGGAGACTGAGACAGGAGGATCTCAAGTTCAAAGTCAGCCTCAGCAAAAGCAAGGTGCTAAGCAACTCAGTGAGACCCTGTTTCTAAATAAAATACAAAATAGGGCTGGGGATATGACTCAGTGGTTGAGTGCCCCTGAATTTAATCCCTGGTACCCCCCTCAAAGTTAATATTGGTTCAAAATTGCCAATGTGTAAGGTATCAGTGAAGTCCTTAAAAAAAAGAACAAATAATAAATGATTTTTATAGCAAAATGGAAGTTATAGAAAAGGAAAAAACTAAACCAAATAATACTTTAGAAATCTTTCTAATTCTGTACTAAACAGAGCACTTAAAATTGTTTTTGTCATATAGTTGATATTTATAGTACTAGATGAAAGCTGAATAGACATAATCTAAAATTATAGTTAGGGGTTTGGGATAGAACCAACTAGTAGAGTAAGTACTTAGCATATGTGAGACCCTAGTTCAGTCCCCAGCACCAAAACAAAACCAAACAAAAATATGTTTAGGCTGAATACTCTATTAATACTTTTATTAAAACACTAACATTCCTAGTGTTCTGGAGATGCATAACATAGAAAATTAGAAAGCTTGATTGTGAAAAATCAGTCTAAAAAGGAAAAGATTCTGTATTGTAATCCTTTATTACAGTAATTACCTCTGCTTACTTGCTAAGTATTACCAATGAGATAAATGCAATTATACGACAGATATTAATCATTGACAAGATTTTTAAGGTCATCTACTTAGGAAATTACAAAAATATTGCCTATGTTCAGTAGCTTTGTGTGTGTTTTATGAGATACTGGGGATTGAACCCAGGGCATTTTCACATGCTAGGCAGGTTCTCTGCCATTGAGCTATATCCCTAACCCTTTTTATTTCAACTTTTCTTTTTTTTTTTTTTTTTTTGAGATAGAGTCTTGCTAAGTTGCTCAGGGGTTGGAACTTGTGATCCTCCTGACTTAGCTTCACAAATTGCTGGGATTATAGGGATGTGCCACCATGCTGGGCCAGTAGTAGCCATTTTTAAATGAACCATAGTTATAGAGAGATCTTAGAACATGTACTGTTATTAGCCAGTAAATCAGTCAGAAAATAGAATTCCCTTGTTGTCTGACACAGTCAAAGTCACCCTCAATAGGCTTTAAAGTCTAAACTGAAGAGGACTTAGGAAGATAAAAGAGAAAGAAAAAAGTCTAATAGAAGTATTGAACAGGCATAACTGTAACAACTAGAAGTAGCTGTAAATAATAGGAAATAGTTCCATTGACAGCATATATGCTAGTATTTGGGAGCAATTGGAGCATGGGCAAAGCTAAGACAGTTGATGGCACACTACAATAATGTTCCCAAGTGACCTTCTTTGAGTCTTAATAAAAAGGTTAACCAGATGTGGTGGCACACACCTATAATCCTAGCAATTTGGAAGGCTGAGGCAGTAGGATTACAGATTCATGGCCAGCCTTGGCAACTTAGTGAAACCCTGTCTCAAAATAAAAATAAATAACACCCCAATAGTTGGAGAGAGAGAGAGAGAAAGAGAGAAAGGGAAGGTGAATTATTTTTAGCACATTTAGTATGCTACCTTTTATTGAAAAGTTATACTATTCTATTTATCTGAGAAATGCTTAATTATAGCAAGATAATACATATCAGGAAAATATGCCCTAACTCCAGCTTGTATAGTCATATGTCAACTCTATGACTACTTTATTAATTATAGCCAAAATGTGAACTAAAGGTTTACTACAAAAAATTCTCGAAAGCAGGGCACTGTGGCTCATGCCTATAATCCCCTTGCAGGCAGGAGGACTTTGACTTCAAGGCCAAACTGGTCTACCCTGCCACCAAAACAAAAATTTGTCACTCTTTCTAGTCACTTATAAATGAAGTTTGCCTAAATAAAGTAGAACAAAGTCCTAAAAGAACTGGAATGTGCAAGTTAAAATTTCATTTTGTTATGTACACTGTGGTTAATGACAGTTTCAGTTAAAGGCATAGTATTTTTAGACTCCAAACTTAAAAATGGAAACTATCAAATTAAAAGTGACAGATTAGAAATATATATCTTAAATATACTGTAAGAAAAGGGAATCCATTTAAATAGGAGACTACTATTATTTTTGTTAATTATTTTTAAATTTTGGGGTGATAACTGGGGCTTGAACTCAGGGGCACTCAACCACTGAGCCATATCCCCAGCCCTATTTTTTGTATTTTATTTAGCTTTTAAAGTTAAAATAATGTACAACCATAGAAATGAAAAGTTGTACCCCATTTGTGTACAGTGAATCAAAATTCAGTCTGTAAAAATAATAAATAAATAAATAAAGCTAAAATATTCTTTTGTTTTTTAGGTTTTTTGATTTTTCAGTGTATGTCTCATTCTCAGTATCCCAGTTACAGCATAGAGTGCCCAATGAAAGACATGGAAAATAACACAAATATAATGTTTATTTAATAAAGATTGATTTATTAAAGATTATGAACCTCTAATTTTTCTCAAAATAATTCTAATTTAAGAAAGCAGAATAGCTGATATGTCTTTATTTCCTTTTAGAAATTTTGAAGGGATTTTTTGTATGTACTATTTATCTATATATTTGCAGATAAATTTTTAGGTATAAACTTTTTATTCCTGAATAGAAATTATAATTGTCATTAACACTAAAAAAATTCTATAAGGAAAACCTAGTTTTCATGGAATTCCATTGACTACTTTAGACATATTTCAAATGAACATATGTAATTATCTCAAAATGAAGCTTTCTTAAATAGTTTAGGGTTTAAACAACCCTTGGAAAATTCTTGAGAGTTGCTGTAAAGATAATTCCTGTCCTGAGATGAAGGTTGACATATTTGACTTCTAAGAGTCTGATTTTTTACGTAGTTCATTCATTTAGCAAAAATATACTGAGCACCTTCTATGTACTGTGTATTATTTTTCTACAGGAATCAGAATTAACCAGATTACAAGCCAGAGTTTCTGGACATGAAAAGGCAGAAGACATCAAGTTTCTATCAGCTTCATTTAAACCTCTACCAGAAATAATGCCTGATAGTCAAGATCCAAAGTTTGGTACTAAACATTCTCACACATCTCTTTTCAAGTGCAGGAAACTACGTCGCTCTATTAGTGCCAGTGATCTTAGTTTCAGAACTCCTGGTAATGAAGATCTTTCTGAAGAATTACTACAGGACTTAAAGAAAATGCAATTAGAACAGCCTTCAACATTAGAGGAAAGCCATAAGGAACTGACTTATACCCAGTCAGACTCATTTAAACCTCGCACATATAACATAGATGATGATAGTTCTGAGAGTAATGACTTTAGTACTCTTAGTGGAATGCTAAGATACATAAACAAAGAAGTGAGACTATTAAAAAAATCTTCTATGCAAACAGGTTCTGGTTTAACTCAGGTATGTGTTTAATACATTATAAGTTCTAATAATTTGTCTCTGATAAATATCATTTTATTACTTGGAAGAAAATTCGTATAGAGGTTGAGTGTCCTTATCCAACATGCTTGAGACCAGAAGTGCTTTTGACTTCTTTAGATTTTGGAATATTTACATGTACATAATGGATATCTTGAGGATGAAACTCAAGTCTAAATGCCAAATTTACTTATGTTTCATATATACTGATCCTAAAAAAATTTTTATAAAAGAGTAATTTGCGCATAAAACAAAACTTCATGGTGTGGAATTTTCCACTTGTGATGTCATGTTGGTACTCAAAAATTGTCATGATTTGGAGCACTTCAAATTTCAGATTTTCAGATGAGAAATACTCAACCTGTATGTATGTGTGTATGTATATGGGGTTTTATTTTATATTCTTCAGCAAGTATTTAAATGAAGCATACCCTGTCATGAAAATCTTTTGTCTGTTTGTCTTAGTCAATAATGGTCATATAATGTAAGTGCTAGAGAGGAATAGAGAAAAGGTACTTTTCTTTTGTGATAACAAAAGGAAAGAAAAAGCCGGGTGCAGTGGCGCACACCTGTAATCCCAGCACTTGGGAGGCTGAGGCAGGAGGATCACGAGTTCAAAGCCAGCCTCAGCAATTTAGCGAGGCCCTAAGCAACTCAGTGAGACCCTGTCTCTAAATAAAATACAAAATAGGGCTGGGGATGTGGCTCAGTGGTGGAGTGCCCCTGGGTTCAATCCCTGGAACCAGAAAAAAAAAAAAAAAAAAAAAAAAGGAAAGAAAAATGAAAAATTTCAGAAGACTTAAAAAATTCACAGAAAAACAACTTAAAAATGTCTCGGGAGAAAACTAACATTTTAAAAAGAAAGATATTAAATTTTATACATAAGGTATAAAATATATGTTAAAATATATACATTTAGCTGGGCGCAGTGGTGCATGCCTGTAATCCCAGCAGCTTGGGAAGCTGAGGCAGGAGGATTGCAAGTTCTAAGCCAGCCTCAGCAAAAGAGAGGCACTAAGCAACTCAGTGAAATCTTGTCTCTAAATATAATTTTTAAAAGGGCTGGGGATGTGGCTCAGTGTCCAAGTGCCCCTGAGATCAATCCCCAGTAATCCATGCCCCCCCCCAAAAAAAGTATGTATATATCTATTTATTTGTATGTATGTTTTCCTATATGCCAGCGTATTTACATATGCTTCTTTGGGTGGCAATATGAGATACTGGGGAAAAGAGGCAGAGAGAGACAGCAGAAAATAGAATGAAAAACAGGAAGGAATATACAATTGAAAAAAAATCAGAGAAAGTAGGTTTTGAAGGTGAACATATTCCATAGCTGTGGCATAATTTACTGTTCACTTGGGCTCTGTGAATCAGAGTAGGTAATTATTGGATATCACTGACCTTCAAAAAGTTGTATACTGAAGAGCCATTATTAAAAAGTAAGAATAAAGTCAATTCCCCTTATTTTACTTTTTGACCCTAAAATATTTCTTTATGTTCATCTTTTCTTCCCCTTAAAGAGAAAAATGTATAACTCTTCCTTTTTGGGGAAAACTCCACAAATACTTTCTTTTTTTCTTTTTGTAGTATTGGGTATTGAACCCAGGGCTTACACATGCTTAGGCAAGTGCTCTACCAGAGTTACATCCCCAACAAGCATGTACTTTCAAGCTTTTAATATTATTGCTTATTGTGCTGCTGTTTCCTCATTTAACCCATTCTTTAGATTTTTTTATATCTTTCTTCCTTTATTTCTTTTTTTTTTTTTTTTGGAACCAGGGATTGAACTCAGGGACACTCGGCCACTGAGTCACCTCCCCAGCCCTATTTTGTATTTTATTTAGAGACAGGGTCTCACTGAGTTGCTTAGGGCCTCGCTGAGTTGCTGAGGCTGGCTTTGAACTCGCAATCCTCCTGACTCAGCCTCCCAAGTAGCTTGCATTACAGGCGTGCGCCACCACGCCCGGCTCTTCCTTTATTTCTAGACATCTTAAATTCATACCTTCTCTGTTATGTTGATTGTTGCTAACTCCTTATGCTCTTTCCCACTCTGTAACTTCACTGTATTTGACTTTTGCATGTTAAATTCACTGAACTGTTTTCTTCAATGTCACAAAAAAAATCTCATGAACACATTTAGTAGTCTCTTTTCTCTCCAACTTTTGTAAATTTAATGTCTGTTCCACCTCCTGAAATTCCCTACTTTTGACATCTGTGACTTTTTATTTTTCTGACCTTCTTGTATTTATAACTAGTTTCTCACTTTTTCTGTTCCTCATATTCCTCGTGCTCCATTCTGTAGCATTTAATCTGTAGTCTGCATATGTAAATACTCTCAGATATGTCAGCTTTTTTCAGATCCTCATTTGACTCATTTTCAAACACATTAAGATAACTTTCTGGTGGCCTAAAATGTTAGACAAAGATTTTTAAGAACAAATCTAAGAGACTGTTGTGGCCTCTTTTCATGTCTTCATATCCTTCCTTACATTTAAAAGAATATAATTTTCTATTCATAGGGAGAAAACTGTATAAAATTATAATAATCTTAGTGGTAGAATTTATACTTGAAATTTCAAGTATAACAGTGCAGTTGGCATAAGAAGTAAGGCAATACTCAGTAATATTTTTAAAAATTAAGTTCAAAATGTGATTTGCAATAATGAAAATACCTTTAGTTTTTTTTTTTTAAATTTCTGTCTTTTAGCTTCTTGGGTTTCTCTGCTTGAATAGAACTATTGAATGTTTTTATTCCCTGCATTCCTTCAAGAGTTTTTAATCAGCTTTAATTTTGTAAAGGAACTGTCTTCTGTTGATACAGAGATAGGAATTGTGAAATGTAAACTTCATTCCCTTTAGAAAAATTTGTTCATCAAAGGGTAGCAATTTATAATAACTTTTACCAAATTTATTGGCCTTTTTTCCATTGCATTTATATTATCTCTGTGGATTGGTAATTGCACTAATTATTTTTACAAGGTACTTTTGTATATTCCATTTGTTTTTGTAGTAGGGCTTTCATTCAGTTTGAATTTATAAAGTGAAAAATAGAAATGCAAACAAATCAGTACCATCATTGTTCCTGCCCATTCTCTTAAAGGCTTGTGTCTAACTGTGTAGCTGCTATATCAGTTATACAATGAAAAATGTTGAGCTATGTTTAAAAATACCTGTACTTATTAAACTGCCTAAGATTTGATAGCTGCTGTAATAACTTACAACATGTCAATAAAGCTAAGATAAATAATAGAGAAATTTTTAAAATATAGTTCCATCTCAGTGAAATTTTCCCTGTGAAAGTCTGAAACTGTGGTTGTGTTTACGATGTATCATTTATTTAGATATTTAATGTATTAAAAACATTTATTTTTTTATTTTTTTTCCAGTTGAATTTTTTTTTATACCAAGGATTGAACCCAGCCCTTTTAAATTTTTTTATTTTTATTTTTATTTTTTTTGGTACTGGGGATTGAACTCAGGGACACTCCAGCACCGAGCCACATCCCCAGTCCTATTTTGTATTTTATTTAGAGACAGGGTCTCACTGAGTTGCTTAGGGTCTTGCTAAATTGCTGAGGCTGGCTTTGAACTCGCGATCCTCCTGCCTCAGCCTCCCAAGTGCTGGGATTACAGGCATGTGCCACTGCACCCAGCTTTAAAATTTTTTATTATTGTTATTTTATTTTTTATTTTGAGATAGGGTCTTGGTAAGTTGCTCAGGGCCTTGCTAATTGCTGAGACTGGCTTTGAACTTGCAGTCCTCCTGCCTCAGCCTCTTGAGCTGCTGGGATTTCAGGCGTGATCTACTGTACCCAGCAATTGTCTAAACTTTCTATAACCTTGCTCTGGATGGAGCAGGCAAAACCTCAAACCACTTCAAAACTGTTCTGGTAAGCCCTGAAGGAGCAGGGGTCACTTCAGACCCAAGTATGTGAAGACTTGCTATCAATAAATATTTATTGAGCATCTACTATATACCAGGCACTGGGAATATAGAAACAAGCAAAAGTGACCAATATCCTTTCCACATATGCTTACATTTTGGTGGGGGAGACGGTAAATAAGTAAGTAAATTTATGTTGTAATGCCAGGTTTAAAAAAAATTGTTAGGAAGAAAGCTGGTAAGAAAATAGAGTGGGAGCCAGGGGCAGTGGCACATGCTTATAATCCTAGCAGCTCAGGAGACTGAGCAGGAGGATTGCAAGTTCAAAGCCAGCCTCACCAACTTACTGAGGCCCTCAGCAACTTACTGAGATCCTGTCTCCAAGGTAAATTAAGTGGCTGGGGATGTGGCTTAGTGGTTAAGTGTCTTTGGGTTCTGGGTTCAATCCTTGGTACCAAAAAAAAAAGCCTTTAGATTTAGCTGAGTATGATGACACATGCCTGTAATCCTGGCTGCTTGGAAGGCTGAGGCTGGAGGATTACAAATTCAAGGCCAGCCTGAGTAATTTAGCAAGACTCTGTCTCAAATTTTAAAAGGGCAGGGCCTGTAGCTCACTGGTTGAACCTTGCCTAGCATGTGAGGGGGTCCTGCATCCAGTCCTCAGTACCATAAAAAACAATGACCAAAAAAGATACAATTAGAGAAGTAGAGGGACTGACTGGTCTTAGGTAAAAGGAGGAAGTTTATTGACTGTAGTAGGAAGAAGGACAATATATGTGGGTATAGAAACACATGGAGTTGAAGGTTTGGTGGTTGGAGAAGAATTTATTGATTGCCTCCTTAGAATAAACAGGGCTATTAGCTAAGTTAGGATAATGCACTGGAGGTTAAAAGCAAGGAAGGTATATGAAATAGTTAACTTGGAGAGTGGGAAAACATCAGTAGACTAGGAAAGTTTAGTAGAATTACTAGCCAGATAATTTTGTCATGTGGAATTAGCCCTGTAAAATATAGGACCAGATCTGGCATTGTTTGTCCCTTCCTATTATATGCCAGAAGCAGAATGTCCCTTTCACTTCATTACAGTGACAACCAAAAAGTATCCTCACAAATTTCTAGAATGTTCCCTATAGGGCAGTACTGTTCCTTTCAAGAACCTCTGCTCTATTCCAGTGACCCTTAGAATCAGGTGTGTAAGAGTCTATTTTTGGTAAAAGCAGAGCCTAATTTATGAGGGATAATTTTGATAAGTGTAGTGAAAGATTGTGATCATAACTACATAACATTTACTATATATCAGGCAGTATTCTAAATACTTAACATAAATGAACTCTTAATCTTTAGAATAGCCCAGTACTAGTACCTGCGATAGTTATTTATTACAGAGTAATTTACCTAGTAGGGCTGGGGAGTGTAGAGCACTTGCCTGGCATGTGCAAAGCACTGAGTTCCAATTCTAGCAACACACACACACACACACACACACACACACACACACACACACATGCAGAATACCTAGTAGTTCTTCTTTTGTAATGAATACTGTCATTGTCCCCATTATACACATGAGTACACTGAGTTCCTGCTCTGTACTATACTGTTTACATTGATTGCATTTATATTCTCTTCAGTAATTTCTGATTATGTAGTTTGGTCTTGCAACTGCTTAGTCAGTTAGGGATTAGGAGAGTAGCACTTGAAAGTTACTACATAACTGATAGAATGATAACTTATTCTGTAGGTCATTGTAATATACAGATCATTTGAATATCTTGTCATTTTATGTATTGTCAAGGAATTTTACCTATTCCATTATTGTGAAAGCTCAGTGCCAAACTAAAATATTCAAAATACTGTACCCAATTCTTAAAAGAATTGGATTCATAAAATCAGAAGTTCTATACTCAAATAGTTTTGTTTATTCTGAATGATGTTCCACTGAGTTTTAAATGCATTAACCACAGTCAGTACTCATAACTTTAAGCTCACGTTGAATTCTTACAGCTCATGAGCCTCAGTCACATTCCCTAGATCATCTCAATTTTGACTTTGATAGAAGGGACTTGTTCTTTGGGTTGCTCAAAGCACCATTCATTGCTCCATTTTTGTCATCTCTAGGACCTATACTTGACAAATGCTCATCTTGACTTTTCAGTTTTTTTTTTTAGGTTTTTTTTTTTTATTATTGATTCATTGAACACAAATGGAGTATAGCTATTGTTTCACTGGTTGTATACAAAGTAGAGTCACACCATCTGTGCGTTCATGCATGTACACAGGGCAATGGTATCTGTCACAGTTTCTGTTATTATTTTAACCCCCACCCCCAACCCTCCCTTCCCTCCATGCTATCTATCCTTCCGACTTCTCAGTTTTCAAATGACTGCTCCTTGCACATTATACCTTGGTCTCCCCGCCCCCCTCCGCCACCCCACCCCAGTACCAGGGATTGAACCCAGGGTCACTTAACCACTGAGACACATCCCCAGTCCTAATACCTTAGTGTTAATGGGCAAGAGTAATTGAAGACATCTTCTCATTGCTTTTTCTGATGGAATGTGTCTTTATTTCTTTCTTCTCTAATTTCACTATTGTCTTTTTTTTTAAGTGGAAGGTGAGAAAATTCAGAGACAAAACTGCTAAACTGCTATTGTAAAAGAAACTTTGAATTGCTCTACTTTTGCTGTTAAACTACCTTCATGGTCATTTGCATATGTGTTACCTTAATAAACATATACCACTTATTTTTTTTAAAATAAGAGATTGTTTAAAAATTGGAGTATAGAGCCTTGATCTGCAGGCTAGTTCTGATCCTCAGCTTATTTTATCCACCATTAAGTATGACATTACACTGATCTCTAATTTGAAGAAGGATTTTAAAACTCTTTTAAGCTAGGCATTTGGGGTTGCACACCTATAATTCCAGTGGCTTGGGAGGCTGAGGCAGGAGGAACCCAAATTCAAAGCCAGCCTCATCAATTTAGCAAGGCCCTACGCAATTTAGCAGGACCCTGTTTCTAAATAAAATACAAAAAAGGGCTGGGGATGTGGCTCAGTGGTTAAGCATCCCTGGGGTCAATCCCTAGTATCAAAACAAACAAACAAACAAACAAACAAACATCATTTTAAACCAGAGAAACTCTTTAAATGAAATGTGAGGAAACCAAATAGGCAAAGCAGATAATGGAAGTAGTTAGTTTAATTGGGGATAGATTGTGCCTGACCTTATTCATCTCTTTTCATGACTGCTTATACAAAGGCCCTAGAATAGCCCTGAATTAATCATTAAGAAAAATAAGCAGGAGTTTCAGGCACCAAGGAGAGGGGAGTCCCACAGAATTTTTTGTCATATTATGGTACCCTTAACTCCTTCACTGCCACACTTAACTTTTTAAATAATTGTCTTTATCTGCTGTGTTCAAATTTAATCTGCACTGTTAAAAAAGCATTAAGTGACTCAAATTTTAAAAGTTTGGTTTGGAAACTGGGTGCCATGGCGCACACCTGTAATCCTAGTGGCTCTGGAGGCTGAAGCAGGAGGATCTGGAGTTCAAAGCCAGTCTCAGCAAAAGTGAGTTGCTAAGCAACTCAGTGAGACCCTGTCTCTAAATAAAATACAAAATAGAGTGGGGGATGTGGCTCAATGGCAGAGTGCCCCTGAGTTCAATCCATGTACCAAAAAAAAAGTTTGGTTTGAAGGTGTCATGAACTGTTACATTGTTCCCTACACATGGTATAAGTTTCCTTTCTGTCAAAAATCAAATCAGCTCAGTCTGGATAGCATTTAATTCATCATCTGATTTTGTAAAGACACCTTAAGCAATGAGAAGACTGGGGTCATTATTGTTGGGCTTTATGTAAAGAATCAACTGCTCAGAATGCAGCCCTGCTCCAGAGTGCACTCTTAAAATCTGTTACAGTACTGGTTGTGGTGGTGCATGCCTGTAATCCCAGTGGCTTGGGAGGCTGAGGCAGGAGGATTGCAACTTCAAAGCCAGCTTCAGCAACTCACCAAGACTGTCTCTAAATAAAATATTAAAAAGGGTTGTGGCTCAGTGGTTAAGTGCCCCTGGGTTCAATCCCTGGTTAAAAAATAAATAAATAAATAAAATTTAAAAAAAAATTCCACTGGTTCGATGGAAACAACATGGAAATTGGTACAAGAGAAGGGCTTAATTAATGTTAGTTTCCTTTCTTTTGTTGCAGCCCTAATACAGATATTCCAATGACTAATAATTCCTGTTTCCTTTCTTGGCAATCCTATTCAAAATAAAGACGATAACATAGAGTCTAACAGAGCTAAGACTAACAGAGCTTCTGACTGACAGAAGCTCAGAACTTAAAAAGTTACACAGTTTTGAACACAATTTCAGAGAGCTCTGAGACTTCATACTAAGAACTATTCTAATCATGTTTGAGATTAGACCAGTAAAGGTTTATTAGGAATTTATAACAAAGTATTGTTTATATTCATTTTATTCCAAAAAGGGATTGTATGTAGTTTACAAAATATATATATATATAAAATGAGAAATGAAAAAATCAGCTATAGGGAAAAAATGAGATGAAGCAGGAATATAAGGAAATAACCTAGATATATGATAGTATTTTCAAATTCATAGCCCAGGTAAAGTCCAAGATATGACAAGAAGATTTAACCTTTTTCAAAAAATCTTTTCCTCTCTCTTCCTACTTCTCTTTGTTGTGCGTACAAACATTTGTCTTATGTCTTTTTCTTTTTATGCTTGAGGTATTTTTCATGTGTCCTCGAACTATAAGAGGACACTGATGTCTACATCTGTTATTTTTATATTCCCTGGTTTGAGTTTTAAAATCAGTTTAGTTTAACCTGTACTCCACCTACTCCTCCAGAATTACTTGCTTTCTGTATCCATGTGGTCTATTATTGACCTTTTTTGATTCCTATTTTTCAGTTGACTAAATATTTTGCATTCTTGCTTTAAATTGTGTTTCTGATTATGATAGTGTACTTTTAGTGCTATATCAATATAAGAATATTTCACATATTAATCAATTTTTTTGCATTACTCTAGGGAGAAAATTTGTAATTAAAAGAAGATGTCATGATGAAAAAAATGGAATTGTTGGTACTGTGCTGTGTTTACTTATTATATGTAGCTCATATTGCATAGAAGCTGTTATTTATTGCTTTTGAATAAATTTTATATTTTAATTTTTTAAAGAAAGCCCTTTCTTTTAAAACTTAATTACATTTTTAGATAAAATTAATTCATTTGTTATTTTTGGTTTAAACTCTGCTTTCCTTGTCTTTGTTTTTTATGAAAAGATCATTGTTAAAATATGTAATAAGTATTTGCATTTTTAATCATACTACCATATTATTTGCTATTTTTCTAGTAATACTTAATTTTTAAAGTTAGTAATATGAATTTAGAAGTTACTCTGTGACAGGTTCATAATTATATAATAATGGGTAACTTGTTGAGTGTTTAGTATTTATCAGGAATTAATCTAGGCACTTTACATTTAAACTCATTTAATCCTCATTACAACCCTATGAAATAGATCTTTTTTTGTTTTATAGGTAAAATTATTTAACATAATGACATAAGTTATATGTTCTAAGGAACCCAATTTAAGTATCAAGAAATGAGTTTTGGGTTAGTGACCTAATTTATACATGGTTAGCTCTATGGTAGAATAAAAATAGTGCAACACAAGTAAGATATGTTTAAACCTTCATATTTAAAAATCTCTCAAGAGTCTTGATGTCTTTATACCAGATACTGAATTTGAAGTGAATATAAATGTATTCTTAAAAAGTTATATGGGATTAATAATTTCTAAGAGTTAAACATTATAATTATTAGTATATTGATAGTACTATTTGAACAACACTAATTTAAAATTTGTAATTATGTGTCAGAAGTAGAGTAAGTTTTATCTTTTTGCTGCTATTTACTAGTGGTTGATCCTAAGAGTCCATTTGCTGATTTAATCTTCTCAGCATTTTTTATTTCCCTTTCTGCCGTGACCTTTTTAGGTATTTTTCCAGGACTACTCAGCATTAATTAATAGAGTCACAATGTATATCTAATACCTCTTTAAATTTATAGTTTCCAAGCTGAGTTGGACTCTTAATTCTTGAAAGACATTGAATGTTCAGATTTTTTTCTTCCATCCTATTTACCTTCAACTTCTTTCTCTGACTTCTTTCACATACTTCAGCCCCATCCCTTTGGCACCTTCCATTCATATAAACATATTTAAATCCTTTCCTGACCTAAAATAAACAAACGGAAAAGCAAAACAAAACAAAATATCCCACCAACTAGTCAAAAAAAATTCTATGTTGAATACTCTTATTTGATCGTTTTCACATTCTACTTGATAGTAGCCTCTTATTTATCACCATTTTAAAATTTATCACTATATTTTTGTAGAAGAAAAAACACATACAGAAGGATTTATCTTCTCATGGTCATATAGCTTATAACATCTAACTAAGATTTGAGCCAGGGCTGAATTGGTAAAGTGCTTGCCTTGCAAGCACAAGGCCCTGGGTTCAATCCCCAGCACCGGGAAAAAAAAAAAAAAAAAAAATTTGAACCAAATATATTTGCCTTTTACTTCTCTGAACATCCATTCTCAGTATCTCAATATCTTTGTCTTCCTGCCCTTTAAAATATTGGGATGCCTTAGATTTCTGCCTGTACCTCTCTTCTTAAGGTATATGTCCTTTCTAGATAGTCTCATCCGCTTCTGTTGCTTCAATAAGAATCTTTATGGTAATAACTCCCAGATCTGTATCTCTGTCTTTGCCTTACAACAAATCTTACTTTTTGTTGTTAACCCAACAATTCCCTGGATATCCTACAGTTGTTTTGATTTTGTTCTTGGAGGGTAGGGCAGTGGTACTGGGGATTGAACCCATGTTCTTGTGCATGCTAAGCATTTGTTCTAACACTGCACTATATCCTTAATTCCCTGTAGATGTTTTTTTAAAAAGAAAAATTTAAATTTGTTTTTCCTTAAAATTTCCTTTTCCTGCTTTTTTATTTCCATTTTTGTTTAGTTGATTTGCTTATTTTGTATCATTTTTTACTCATTCTTGCCATCAAAGATCATGATGATGCTATTGGATCACTCTTTTCCCTTTCTGCAATACATATGGAAACTACTCTGGTTCAGCCATCCATACCTGTGGCTACATCAGGGTCTTGTTATCATGTACTTTATCTCTGAAATCTTATATTTCAGCATTCCCATTCATTATTTGACAATTTCTTATACTTTCTCACTCCCTAATCCTTGTTGATGTCTTTCTACATTGTTAATCATTGTTTTCATTTACTATTTTTCTCCAACGTAGAATCCCAGTATAGAGGTAATTTACAAATTGTTTAAGAATATGGACTTTGAAAAGATAAACTTAGGTTTCTAACCATGATGAAATAATTGGTAGTCTTGCCCTCATGCCCTACATAATTGAAAAACTACACAAAATATGCAAGAAGCTCTTTCCAGGCATTGAATTACAGGAAGCACAAGAGTGTAATCATTGAAAGAAAGGAAATATTCACAGTTAGCCCCATTATTTGCCTAGACTTCCCCCTTAAAACTGTTAATATCTTGCTGAGCTAAGTAAGCATATATCAAAGTTCAGTGTTGCTACAGTGGCTAGAACTTTTGAGGCAGGATACCAGAGATGAGGAATCTTTTCAGAAAGGGAAACCAAAGACTGAGGGTTTCCCTCAATTCCTTTGCACAGAGCATCCCAACATAAAATGGAAAAAAAACTTTTCAACTTAAAGACTGACCACTGTGTGACTGAATAGAAAGGAAATTACCAGAAATTGTATAGTTCTGGGAAGTGTTGGAGTTCTGGCCCAGCCACAGAAGAGGGTACTTGATGAGCACCTCAGCATGCAATTGAAACATCATAAATGCCAAATCTTAGAAATAAGTCCAAGCCATTGAGTTAAGGTCACACCATTGAACTAAATCAAAACCAAAATGATTCACCCTCACAAAGGATAAACCCAAACCTGAAAGGATTAGGAGGATCTGCCACAATTTGACTCAGTACCATTTAAAGGAAGGCAAAATAATAATTTTTAAAAATCTAGAATCACTGTTACATATCAGTCTAATGTCCAGGATGCAATAAAATTTGCCTGACACAGGAAAAATATTACCCATAACCTAAAGCAAAGATAGTTAATAGAAATCAATCCTAAGATGACCCAGATGTTAGAATTAGCCAATAATATAATGTAACTATTGTAAATATTTTTTGAGAGGTGCAAGAAAAAGATGGACATACTGAATGAACAAGTGGAGAGGAGTTGTAGCAGACAAATACAAACTATAAAATAATCAAATGGAAATTCTAGAACGGAAAAAGTATGATATCTCAAATTATAAATCTCTAGTACAGGCTTGAGGTTTGGAGATGATATGAAAGCCAATTGAAGACAGTTTAATAGAAAATCTCTCTTCTGAAGAACAAAGGGAAAATGGTTGAATAGATGTGAAAAGAATGTCTAAGACCTGTGGGACAAGATGAGAAGAAGACGGGGTAGGAAGAAAAGGTGTTTTAGAGTTATGGCTGAAAATACCCCAAAATGGGTGAAAAAATTACAACCAGTAGAACTGAGTTCAGTGAACCACAAATAAGATAAATAAAAAGAAAATCCTAGGCATATAGTAGTGAAAATCCTGTAAACCAAAAATAAAAAGAACATCTTAAAAGCAGACAGAGAAAAAGAGCCTCAAGTAGGGAAACAGTGATCCAAAGAAGGCTGATTGCCAATCAGAAACAGTGAGACACAATTTAAATATAAAGACACCAACAGATTGAAAGTAAAAAGAATGGAAATAGACTAGGCAAACAATAAGCAAGCATAAGAAAGCTTCAGGGTCATCTAATACTAGACAAAGTAGAACCTTAAAAAAAGGGCCAGAGGTAAAGAAGGTTGTTTCAGCTGGGTGTGGTGGCACATGCCTGTAATCCCACTGGCTTGGGAGACTGAGGCAAGAGGTTCAAAGCCAGCCTCAGCAACTTAATGAGACCCTGTCTCAAAAAAGGGGGGGTTGGGTGGGCCTGGGTCGGTGGTTCAGTGCTTAAGCACCCTGGCTTCAATCCCCATTACCCAAAAAAACAAACAAAAATGTTGTTTCATAATGGTAAGAGGGTACATTTAGTAGGAAGACCTACTCCTGATTGTGTGTATACCAAATAACAGACTTCAGAACTCATGAAATAAAAACTAATAGAACTAAAGGGAGAAATGGAAGAATCCATGATCATAGTGGGGAGATTTCAACCTCTATTTGTCAGTAATTGAAAGAATAAAACACCAAAAAAATCAGTAAAGAAGATTTGAACAAAATTGACAGCCAACTCAACTAACATTCAAAAAATATACTCAACAACTACAAACTACACATTTCTCTTTTTTTTTTTTTTTTTTTTTTTTGTGGTGCTGGGGATTGTGCTTGCAACCCAGGGCCTTGTGCTTGCAAGGCAAGCACTCATACCCACTGAGCTATATCCCCAGCCCCAAAGTACACATTTCTTTTCAGTGCACCTGGAATATTGAGAAACCATGTACTAGCCCACAGTTTAGGTCACTTTAAATTTCAAAAGACAAATCATCTTACAATATGTTCTCTGACCACAGTGTAATTAAATATTAATAACAACATATCCTTAAAAATCTTCAAATATTAAACAACGCTGCTATATAATCATGTCAAAGAATGTATAAGGATTTTAAATTATTGTTAATTGATTGGTAATACAGACACAACAGTTAAATTTGTAAACTGCAGCAAAAGTAGTTTTTAGAGGGAAATTTATGACTTTACATGCTTACATCAGTTAAGAAAAAAAAGGTTTAAAATCAGTTATCTAATTTTCTACCCTAAGAAAATTAGCAAGAAACTAGCCAGAAAGAGCAAGTTAAACTTAAAGTAAATGGAAGGAAAAAAACAAAGGTTAAGAACAGAGGTTGGTAATAGAGAAAACAAAATAATTATTAATTTGATAAACCTCTGACAAGGCTAATCAAGACAATATAAATTATCAAAACTTAAAATGAAAGAGGGGTGTGACTATAGGCCCTGCAGACATTTAAAAGTATGATTAGGGAATACTTAATACATCTATACTGTGAAATTTAATGGGTGAAATGAAATAATTCCTTGAACAATACATCTTAAAAGAACTAATACAGATGAACTAAAACATCTAAATAAACTTTTATCTGCAAAACAAGTTGTATTTGCATTTATACCTATAACAATTACTTCAGGGGTTGGGGATGTAGCTCTGGTAAAGTGCTGACCTGGCATTTATGAGGCCCTGTGTTCAATTCCCAGCACCACACACACACACACACACACACACACACACACACACAAGGAATTAAGGCCCAGAAAGTTTACTGGTGAAAACTAGCAAACATTTGGAGACGAAATAATATCAATTTTAAATTTTTTCAGAAAATAAAGGAGGAAGAAAAACTGAGGCTAATTTTATGGGGCCAATATAACCATGGCATGAAAATCTAACAGGAAGATTGCATGAAAAGAAGATATCCCTGGTGAACATAGACTACAGGTCAGCATACTAAATCCCTCTGGCCAAATGATCCATCTCTGACTCGAAAATTAAATTTTTATATATTGTCAATGGCTGTTTTTACACTATATGTGCAGAATTAAATAGTTGTGACAAAGACCAGATGATTATTAAGCAAGTTTAAATAACTTACTATTTAACTTGTAACAAAAAAATTGCCAACTCCTGGTAAAGATGTAGAAATTCCTAATAAAATATTCTCAAGCCCAGGCCTGGGCTTCAGTTCAGTGGTAGAACACTTGGTTAGCATGCATGAGACCCTCAGTTCAATCCCCAGCACAAAAATTATCAAGCTAAATACAGAGACATAAAAAGAATGTTACATAATTACCAAGTTGGTATTAGGCAATAAGTCAAGGTTGCCTTATATTTAAAGCTATTTTTAAATAAAGTAATGTAATTCACAGGATAACAAAGAAGAAAAAATATGTAATCATCTCAGGCTTAATTTTAAAAATAGATTAATGTAATTCACAATCTACAAAGGAAAAAAACTTAATCATCTCAATGAATGCAGAAAAAGCTTTTGACAAAATTCATCCATATTTGATTAAAAACACCCATCAAATTAGTAATACAAGGAATATCCTCAACCTGATAAAGATATATGAAAATTATGTGGCTAACATTACAATAAATGGTTAAAAAATTAATGCTTTCTCCCTTAAAATGAGAGCAAAGTAAAGATGTCTGCTTTAACCACTTCTCTTCAATATTATGTGGATGTACTATACAGTACAATGTAGTGAGAAAAAAATAAGGCAAGCAAATTACAAAGGGAGAAGTAAGTCTTTACTTCTAATTAGTTTATTAGCAAGCTTTTAGGGTATATGTAGATCACTATGCAAAATTATATATATATATTTTTTTATTTCTGGTGCTGGGTATTGAACCCAGGGCCTTGTGCTTGCGAGGCAAGCACTCTACCAACCGAGCTATATCCCCAGCCCAAAATTAAATATATTTTCAAGCAGCAAGCAATTGGAAAATAAAAATATTAAGTATTTATAACAGCATCAAAAACAAAATACTTAGGGATAAATTTAGTGCAAAAAAAAATGAAGGCTTGTACAGTAAAAACTTATTGCCAAGACAAATTAAAGACTTAAGTAGATGGAGATATATACAATGTTCATGGATGGGAAGGTGCTCCAAAATTGATCTATAGATGGATTAATGCAAACCCAAACAAAATCCCAGTAAGTTTTTTTTTCTTTTTTTTGTAAGAGATCAACAATCACAATTCTGTAATTTAATTAGAAATGTCAAGGACCTAGAGGAGACAGAATAATCTTGAAAAAATAAAATTGGAAGATGTACATGGCATGATTTCAAGAATTATTATTAAGTTACAATATTAACAGAACCAAAAGGATAGTTCATATATATGTCATGGAACAGAGTAGACTCTATTTTACCACACATATATTTGTAGTATATTCAGTATATTAAAATATATAGTTAATATACTAATTTTTAATTAGGTACCAAAGTCATTCATTGTTGAAAAGAAAGTCTTTAGCAAATGATGATGGTAAAATAGGGAAAAAGAACTTCAGTCAGTTCCCTCCTCATATTACATATAAAAATTAGGTTAGAATGGTTCATAGGCATAAATATAAATGCTAAAACTATAAAGCTTCTAGGAAAGAAATATGAGAATAATTTCTTGAATTTGGGAAAAAGAAAGATATCTTAGGACCCCCAAAACACTATACTATAGAAGAAAAAGTTAAGGGGCTGAGAGTATAGCTCTGGTAGAGCATTTTCCTAGTATGCATAAGGCCCTGAGCCCAAGCCCCAGTACTACAAAAGAAAAGGAAGGAAGGAAAGAAAAGAAGAGTTAATAAGGTGAACTTGCTCAATATTCAAAACTTGTGCTCATCAGAAAGCACCATTAAAAAAATGAAGCCAGGCGCAGTGGCGCACCCCTGTAATCCCAGCACCTGGGAGGCTGAGACAGGAGGATCGTGAGTTCAAAGCCAGCCTCAGCAACTTAGCGAGGCCCTAAGCAACTCGGTGAGACCCTGTCTCTAAATGAAATACAGAATAGGGCTGGGGATGTGGCTCAGTGGTGGAGTGCCCCTGGGTTCAATCCCCAGTACCAAAAAAAAAGAAAAAAAAAAAAGATAATGAAATGGCAAACCACAGTGAGTGCTATTAATATATATATGACAGAAGTTGTAAATGAAAATTCAGAGTTCGCTTTAAATCAATATTAAAAGACAAATGCCCTAATTTTAAAATGAAACATCTTCCAGAATGGGTGTGAATGGTCATATACACATTTAAAAGTATTCAACTTCTTCAATCATTGTGGAATTGCAATTTAAAAGCACAGAGGTGCCTACTAGAAGAGCTAATGTTAAAAAGACTGGCAACACCAAATGATGTGGAACATCTGCGATTACTTGGAAAATTGGAATTTCCTTTTAATACTGTACATGCAGGACTGGGGATATAGCTCAGTTGGTAGAGTGCTTGCCTTGAGGCTCAAGGCCCTGGGTTCCATCCCCAGCACTGCAAAAAAAAAAAAAAAAAAAAAAATACTGTACATGCATCTACTGTTTCCTCCAGTATATTTCTACTCTTAGGTATTTAACCAAGAGAAATGAAAATATGTACCCTCTAAAAAAATGTGAACATTAATGTTTATGGTATGTTTTTTCATCCATAGCCAAAAATTGGAAGCAACTCAGATGTCTGTCAGTACAAGAATGAATAAGTAACTTGGTATATTCAGACATTCTAATACTATAAAAAGAATGAACAGTTAATATCCAATAACAAGGATAAATCTCAAGGACATACTGAAGGAAAAAAATCTATACACATAAGTAAATAGTACATGATTTCATTTATTTGAATTTCAAGAATAGACTAAACAGATATATGATAATAGAAATCAGAACAGTGATTGCCTCTGCAGGGAAGAATTTAATGGAAAGAAGTAGAAGTAAACTTTCTGGAGTAAAAGAAATGATTTGTATCTTGCTTATATTGTTGGCTACACAGGTATATATTTGTCCAACTCTGAATTATATGTTTACAGTAGCTGAATTCTACCTCAATTAAAAATTTAGAAATCTAAAAATAAGAAATGGACTTTAAAGTCACACAAATGTAGATTTGATCTTGTTTTCTCTTTTATAAACTCTATGGACCTGAGCAATAAATAACTAAAATTTCAGGCTCTTTATATGTAAAATGAAAGTAATATCTTTCTTAGAAGCATCTGATGAGGATTAAATAAGGTGACAAATGTGAAATACTCGTATGCTATCTGAATAGAGTAAGTACTCAATAGATAGTTGCTGTTATCTTTGAAGCAGTGTAATCCTGTGGTCAAGAATATGGTCTTTGGAACCACATTAATTCTGACCAGTTTAGAGCCTGGCTCGGTTTCTAATTTGCTGTATCACTTTGGGCAAGTTACTTAATCTCTGTGTGTGTAAAACAGAACAATGGTACCTACCTCAGTAGTTATGAATATTAAACAAGTCAGTATACTTTGAGCCCTTTGAATAATACCTGACACATAATAAGGGATCCGTAAATGTTAACTGGTAGCAGCTATTATTATTCTTTTCTTATTAGCCTAGATATAACCAATGGCCTACCACTTCAAATCACTTCCTTTCCGTTATCCTAAGATTTTGGTTCTTTAGTTATATGGGGAAACAACCAAACTCATTAACTGTCCTACTTTTTTTAAGGTATTGTATATTGCTAAAGAAAAGCATACATACAACCATGCTTTGCTGAAGACTACTAATTTTTTTTTTTTTACAAAAGTCAGTTCTTTTTCATAATAACAGAGTTTTAGCTGGGCCCATTACCAGATAATAACATTTCTCAGGCCCTCCGGTGACTAAGTTCTTGTGAGCAGAACAAGAACAGAAATGATGTGTGCCACTTCAGGCCAGGACATCAAAATTTTATATATATGCTTCTCCAAGGTCTTTCCCTTTCCCTAGAGCTGGAATTGCCTGCAACCAAACTTCAACCATGTGGATGAAGAAAACACCATAGGCGGAAAAACAAAATAAAAGGAACGTGGTGCCTAAGTGACCTGGAATATTCTCCTCGGACTACTACATAAGTGAAAAATAAACTTCTTTTTTAAGCCACTCAATGTTGAATATTCTGTTAAGTAGCTAAACCTTACCCTAATATACTTATTAAGCATCAGTATGGAAGCACAATGCTGAGCACTAAAGATACCATGTAGAATAAGAAACATTCCTTCATTTTATGAGATTTGCATTATATTGAAGTCTTAGAAGGGCAGTCTCTGCTGAATATGGGACGAAGAAGTACATGCTATGAGTATCAAATCTAGGAGGTCAGAAAAGGCTTCCTGGAAGAAATTGCTTTTACATTAAGACCAAAGGATGAGAAGTAAAGTCAGGCAAAAGGGGGAAAACCTGGGGAGCAGAAGGGTGAGGAGAGAGGACAGGTACTATCAAAGGAGAATGGAGGCAGAAAGAAAGAATGATGTTATAAATGGAGGGTAGATCACTTTAAAAGATTTGGATGAAAGAGGATGGTACATTTGAACACTTCCTACAATTTCACATCATCCTTGCTAGACTGTAAGAAATACCTTTCCCTTTAACATAAAGCACAACAATAATTCTAGCCTCCTTTCTCATGTGTTTGCAAGAAGTCCAGTTCTTTTTCCCAGGCATATCTTAGAATTCCCCCAAAATGTTTTACATTTTACAAATTCACCTTGTCATCACTTGTCACCTTAGCCACAGAGGAAAAATTGGCAGTATAAGTACTCTAACCAGACATTCTAAACATTTCATTTACTTTCCACCTAAAGGCCATATTGGGGATACATGTATAGTAAGTGAAACCATATTCTTGTGTTTTCAATATATGTCCAATTAATTCTACCTTATTATGATTCTGGGGTTACCATGCAACCATATAAACTTTTTCTTCCCACACAACTTTCATTAGTAAAATGAGAATGTAGTAATAGACCAGTATGAATTTTTACTCATAAAAATTCTTTACATTTTGGGTTAAATAGCAGTATTTTGTAAATTTGATTACTATGAATTGATTTTTCTGAAGGCCTGGGGATGCATATCAGTGGTTTGCGTAGAATATGTGAGGCCTTGGGTTTAATTCCTAATATCACCAAACAAAGTTTTTTCTGAATGGTTAGATTTTTTGTGTGCAAATATGTGGAAATGTGTATATTATGTCAGTGCATTTAAAGGAAAACCTTTTTCCTCATCATTAAATTAAAAGGTGCATATCCTAACAAATGTAATAAACATACAACACATCATTTGAAGGGCTGGAGTTGTGGCTCAGTGGTAGAGCACTTGCCTGGCATGTGCGAGGCACTGGGTTTGATTCTCAGCACCACATATAAATAAAAAAATAAATACATACATAAGTAAATAAATAAAGGTAAAAACCCCATCATTTAACATTTATAATGCCTGTATAATATATATTATGTATGGTGTGTGTGTTTATAGATGACAGCTGGTAATTCTAAGTTTTGTAAATTATTAAATGGATTCATTTTTGACACAACAAATAGAACAAGTACACTGTCACCTCATATTTCTAAAAGCTTATTGCTCATTCACAAAAATACTCCATCAACTGCAAACTTAGATTGTCAAACATGACAGAAATTTGCAGAGCCATGATACTTTTGCTGACCATATCCCTTAAAAAAAGAAAAACTGTTTAAAGTAGTTGGTTCAAATTTTTACATGTGAAAATAAATAACCTTTCTTTAAGCATCATTTTGTGTAAGGTTTTACAGGATAAAGAATTCTCACAATCTGCATGACCTTGCTTCCAGCCTGAGTTTAGTGTGTCCATGTTAAATTAGTGAGCATCAGCATGTCACTGCAACAGATGAAAAGAATAACCTCATTAGAGAGTGCAGGGTATTGGTCTTCATTTTTTCACTAAAGAAGGAAATGAAAAGACTACTTTATTTGTATAAATTAGAATGGATAACCACACATCTGTGAAATAATATGACATTGAACAGACTTGCTAAAAAATTTTTTTATTCTAATTGGTTATACAAGACAACAATACATTTTAACACATTGTACACAAATGGAGCATAACTTCTCATTCTTCTGTATGTAGTGCTGAGTCACACCAGTAGTGTAATCATACATATATATAGGGTAATGTCTGTCTCATTGTATCCTCCTTCCTATCCCCACCACCACACCCCTTCCCCTCCCATCTGTACAATCCAAAGTTCCTTCGTTCTTCTCTCCCACTAACCCCACACACACCCTATGGATCAGCATTTGCTTATTGGAGAGAACATTTGACCTTTGGGTTTTTGGGATTGGCTTATTTCATTTAACATGATATTCTCTAGTTCCATCCATTTACCTGCAAATACCATAATTTCATTCTTTAAGGTTGAGTAATATTCCATTGTCTGTATGTATCATATTTTTTTATTTTTTTAAATTTTTACAGACTTCATTTTGATTCATTGTACACAAATGGGGTAAAAATTTTCATTGCTATGATTGTGCATGGTGTACATTCACACCATTTATATTAACCAAACATGTACATAAGGTAATGATGTCTGTCTCATTCCACCATTTTTCATATCCCCTCCCCTCCCCCTCCCCCTCCCATTTCCCTCTTCGTAATCTAATGTTCCTCCTCTCTTCTCTCACACCCAACCCCCGCAACCTGATTCTATATCATTATCCACTTATCCATTCGTTTGTTGAAGGGCTTCTAGTTGGTTCCATAGTTTAGCTATTGTGAATTGAGGTTCTGTATTGATGTCGCTGTGTCACTGCAGTATGCTGATTTTAAGTCCTTTGGGTATAAACCAAGAAGTGGGATAGCTGGGTCAAATGGTGGTTCCATTCCAAGTTTTCTGAGGAATCTTCATACTGCTTTCCATAGTGGTTGCACCAATCTGCGGTCCCACCAGCAGTGTATGAGTATACCTTTTTCCCCCACATCCTAGACGCCTAGCCCTATTTAGTATTTTATTTAGAGACAGGATCTCACTGAGTTGCTTAGTGCTTTACTTTTGCTGAGGCTGACTTTGAACTTGAGGTCCTCCTGACTCAGCCTTCTAACAGGTGTGTGCCATTTCCCCCTGCTGTATGTCAATTTTATATTCTGCAACTTTACTGAATTTATTAGTCCTAGCAATGGTGTGTGTGTATGTGTGTGTACGCACAGTCTTTGGAATTTTCTAAACATAAGATCATACCATCTGTCAGCAGAGACAAATTTACTTCTTTCTTTCTGATTTGGATGCATCTTACAGAGTTTCTTTCAGTTACTCTGGCTAGGACTTCAAGTACTGTGTTAAACAGAAGCAGTGAAAATGGGTATGCTTATCTTCTTATTCATCTTACAAGAAAAGCTTTAAGCTGTTGAATATGTTAGCTGTGGTTTGGTCATATTTTACCTTTATTATATTGTGGTACATTTCTTCTATGCCTAATTTTCTTCCTTCTGTATCATGGCTTTTAGCTTTAATTCTGTTAATGTGGCATATGATATTTATTCATTTGTGTCAGTAACCATTGTTGCATCCCAGGGATAAGTCTCACTTCATCACGATGTATGATCTTTTTAATATGCTGTTGAATTTGGTTTGCTAGTTTGTGTGGGGTTTTTTGTTTTGTTTTGTTTATTGTTTTTTTTTTTTTGAGAACTTTTTCATCTATGTTCATCAGGGATATTTGCCTGTAATTTTCTTATAATATCCTCACCTAGCTTTGTTATCAGGGTAATGCCAGCCTTATAAAATGACTTTAGAAGTGTCCCCTTCTCTTCATTTTTTTTTTTTTGAAAGAGATTGGGAAGTATTTACATTAACTCTTCTTTAAATGTTTGGTAGAGCCAGGCATGGCAGCACATGCCTATAATCCTAGCAACTCAGGAGGCTGAAGCAGGATGATTGCAAGTTCAAGGCCACTCTTGGCAACTTAGTGAGACCCTTTCTCTAAACAAAATAATAAGGATGGGGATATAGCACAGTGGTAGAGTACCCCTGGCTTCAATCTCCAAAGCCTCAAAAAAAAAAAAAAAAGTTTGGTAGAATTCACCAGTGAAGCTATCTGATCCTGGGCTTTTCTTTGTTGAGGGGTATTTAATTACTAAATTAAACCTCCTTAATATTCATTTGACTGTTAAGATTTTCAATTTTTTCATGACCAGTCTTGGTAGATATTATATTTATAGGAATATATCCATTTGATCTAGATTAGCCAATTTGTTGACATATAATTATTCATAATAGTTGCTTATGATTCCTTATATTTCTGATATCAGTTGTAATGTTTTTACTTTCATTTTAAATTTTACCTGAGCATTTTCTTTTTTTTCTTTGTTACTCTCTCTAAATGTTTGTCAGTTTTCTTTATCTTTTCAAAGAACCAACTCTTAGTTCCATTGATATTGTTTGTCTAGTCTCTCTTCCACTGATATTTTTATTAATTGTTTTCCTTTCATTTTAACTGTAATCTTAATTATTTTCTTTCTTTAACTTTGGGATTAGTTTGGTTTTCCTTTTCTAGTGCCTTGAGGTGCTAGTTTCGATTGAGATCTTTTTTCTTGATACAGCCTTTATAGCAATAAATTTGCCTCCTAAAACTGCTTTTGCTTCATCCCATAAATTTTGGCATATTGTATATCCATTTCTGTTCACCACAGATTTTTTTTACTTCCATTTTGATGTTTTCTTTGACCTATTGGTTGTTCAGGAGTGTGTTGTTTATATTCCTTATGTTTTTGAAATTTCCAATTTTCTTCCTGTTACTGATCTGTTATTTATTAATTTTCTGTCTGGATGAAATATTCATTTTTGAGAGTGAGATATTAAAATCTTCTATTCAGGAAATCTACCTACCAAAAAATTTTTTTGAAGTTTTCCACTGTTATCATATTGCCATTTATTCCCCATTAGTTTTATTAGTATTTACTTATTTGTTTTCCAATGTAGAACGCATATATATTTGCAATTGTTAATACTTCTTAATGAATTGACCCCTTTATCATTATATAATGACCCTCTTTGTCTCTTGTAAACATTTTTTTTTTACTTAAAGTCTCTTTTGTTTGACATAAGTATAGCCACTATGTTCTCTTTCATT
Source organism: Glaucomys volans (assembly GCA_020662805.1). Lineage (NCBI taxonomy): Eukaryota > Metazoa > Chordata > Mammalia > Rodentia > Sciuridae > Glaucomys > Glaucomys volans. Next base: position 88,036 of record JAJEJO010005225.1, read on the forward strand.
TAACATTTGCATGGAATATCTTTCCATCCCTTCATTTTTAGTCTGTTTGTGTCTTGAAAGCTAAGGTGAGTCTCTTGCAGGCTGCAAATCATTAGATCTTGTTGGGTTTTTTAAATATATTCTTTTGATTAGAGATTTATCCATTTACATTTAAAGTAATCATTTATATTATTGCTGTTTTGTTTATTGTTTTTTGACTCTTTTCTGATTCCTTTTTTCCTTTCCTGCTATCTTTGTGATTAGATAACTTTTTATGGTAATATGCTTTGGTTTCGTTCTTATAATCTTTTACATATATACTACAGGTTTTTCCTTTGTGGTTATCATGAGGGTTGTATTAGTCAGCTGTCTGTCACTGTAATAAAGTACTTGAGATAATCAACTTACAAAAAGAAAGGTTTACTTTCACTCATAGTTGGGGTTTTTTTGGGAGGCGGGTACTGGGGATTGAACTCAGGAGCAGTCGATCACTGAGCCACATTCCAGTCCTATTTTGTATTTTACTTAGAGACAGGTTCTCACTGAGTTGCTTTTGCTGAGGCTGGCTTTGAACCTGTGATCCTCCTGCCTCAGACTCCCAAGCTGCTGGGATTACAGGCATTCACCACTGGGCCCAGCTTTCACTCATAGTGTTGAAGATTCCAGTTCATGATCAGTTGGCCTTATTGCTTTGGGCTTGTGGTGAGACAACACATAATGGCAGGAGTGCATAAGCAGAGTAAAACCATTCATCTCATGATCAGGAGGCAGAAGAGAGTGGGAGTAGGCCAGGGTCTCACAGTTTCCTTCTAGAGTGTGCCTCCAGTGAATAAAGGCTTCCCACTGGGCCCACTTTCTAAAAGCTCCACCACTTCCCAATAGCACCACTCTCAGGACCAAACCTTTAGCACACGACCCTTTCAGGACATCAAGATCCAAACTATACCAGTTACATAAAGTATCTTAGCTGTAACTTCTAACTTTAAGCTGATAACTGCTTAACTTTGATCACATACACTCTATACTTCTCTCTCTCCTTACATTTGAACCCAGGGCCACTTAACCACTGAGCCACATCCCCAGCCGTTTTTTAAATTTTGTGTTTTGAGACAGGGTATCACTAAATTGCTTAATGCCTCACCAAGTTGCTGAGGCTGGCTTTGAACTTGAGATCCTCCTGCTTCTACTTCTCAAGCCACTAGGATTACAGGTGTGCACCACCATACCTGGCAGCATATCTTTCTTCTTTTTTTTTTTTTTTGATTAGTGCTTTATAATTGTGCATAATGGTGGGATTCATTGTTATATATTCTTACATGTGCACAATATAACAATATAGTTTGGCCAGTATCATTCCCCAGTATTTCCCCTTTCCTTCCCTTCATGCCTTCCTGTGGTCCCTCTCCTCTACTGAGCCCAAGGAATATATTTTGATATTCATGAGATCCCCTTTACTTCCTTTTCCTTTTTCCTCTCTACCTTCCACATATGAGAGAAAACATATGACCCTTGATTTTCTGAGTTTGGCTTTTATGTAGTTTTTTGGTGGTATGTTTTTTTGAGCTCTTTATATATTCTGGTTATTAATTCTTTGTCAGAAAAGTAGCTAGCAAAGAATTTCTCTCATTCTATAGGTTCTCTCTTCACATTGTTTCCTTTGCTATGCAAGCTTTTTAATTTGATACTACTCCATTTATTAATGTTTGGTATTATTTCCTAAGCTTCTGGGGTCCTATATTGAATGTCATTGCCTGTGTCTGTATGTTTAAATGTTGACCCTACATTTTCTTCTAGGAGTTAAATGGTCTGTATGTCTGTTTTTATTGCCAGTACCATGCAGTTTTTGCTACTGAAGCTCTGTGATATGAAGTCATGTACTCTAATGCCTCCAGCATTGTTTTTTTTTTGTTGTTGTTGTTGTTTGTTTTGACTTTGATTTTTTTGGCGATTCTGGGCCATTTATTCTTCCAGACAACTTAAGGACTTCTTTTGTTTGTGGTTCTATGAAGAATATCATTGTTATTTTGATAGGGATTGCTCTGAATCTGTATATTGCTTTCAGAAATATGTCCATTTTAACAATATTAATTCTGCCTATCATGAACTTGGGAGGTCTTTCCATTTTTTGTGTGTCTTCATCAGTGTTCTATAGCTTTTACTGTAAAGGGCTTTTAACTCCTTGGTTAGTTTTATTACTAGGTTTGTATTTGCAGGGATTTTTGTTTTTGTTTTGAGGCTGTAATGAATGGGATTTTTTGCCTGATTTCTTTGTCAGCAAATTCATTATTGGTATATAGGAAAGCTATTGATATTTGTATGTTGATTTTGTAATCTGCTGCTTTGCTGAATTCATTAGCTCTAGCAATCTTGTAATGGAGCCCTTTGGATATTCTTCATATAAGATCGTATCTGCAAATAGTAATAATTTGATGTCTTACTTTCCTATTTTTATTTATCCCTTTCATTTTCTTCTCTTGCCAAATTCCTCTAGCTAGAATTTCTACTACTATATTGAATAGGAATGGTGAGAGTGGATATCCTTATCTTGTTGTAGATTTTAAAGGAAATCTTTCATTTGTTTCCTCATTCATTATGATGTTAGCTTTGGATTTGTTGCATCTTTTAGCATACCTTGTAAAGAAGGTCTAGTGCTGATGAACTTCCCAACTTTTGTTTGTTTAGGAAAATTTTATCTCTCTTTCATTTCTGAAGGAAAGCTTTGCCAGGTGTAGTATTTTCAGTGGGCAAAGTTTTTTCTTGTGATATTTTGAATTTCATCAACTCACTCTTACTTGACCTGTAAAATTTCTGATGAGAAATCTGATGGTAGTCTTATGGAAGCTCCTTGGTATTCAGTGAGTTACTTTTCTCCAGCTGCTTTCAAATTTTTCTTTTTTTTCCTTAGGCTTTTGACAATGTAATTACAATATGTCACAGTGTATATCTTTCAGGTACAGCCTTTGGTTTGAACCCAGGGGTGCTTTATCAAACTGAACTATATCCCCAACTCTTTTTTATTTTTTGAGACAAAGTCTTACTTAGTTGCCTAAGCAGGCCTCAAATTATCATCCTCCTGCCACAGTCTCCCAAGTGACTGTGGTGACCACTACATCCAGTCAGATACAACCTTTTTGGGAATTTGGGTCTTATGTATCTTCATATCTACTTCTGTGCTCAAATTTGGGAAGTATTCAACAATTATTTCTGTTTTTATTCTTTTAAAAAATTTGTTCTAATTAGTTATACTTGACAGTAGATTGCATTTTGACACATCATACATAAATGGAGTATAACTTCTCATTCTTCTGGTTGTACATGATGTAGAATTACACCAGTCATGTAGTCATATATGCACATAGGGTAATAATGTCTGATTCACTCTACTATTCTTCCTACCCCCATAAACCCTCCTCTCCATTCTATTATTTCTTTAAATAGATTTTTTTCTCTGTATATATTCTCTTTGGATTTCTGTTATTTGTGTGTATGTATGTGTGCATATGTGTGTGTTTGTGTGTATGTAGTCATTTGATGGTGTCCCATAAATCCATTAGGCTTTCTTCACTTTTTTCATTCTTTTTTCTTTTCCTTCTCTGAATAATTTCAAGTAACCTGTGTTCAATTTCACTGATTCTTCTGCTTGAGTGTACTATTGGAATTTTTCATTTCAGTCATTGTATCCTTCAGTTCTAGGGTTCTGTTTGACAATTATTATTGTTTTAATGTTTCTATTTGTTGAACTCATTTTGTTTTTGTATTATTTTCCCAATTTCATTAGTTCTCTATTCATAGTTTACTGAGTTTCTTTAAAAGGATTATTCAGTTCATAGATTTCCATTTCTTTAAAATCAGTTATTAGAGGCTTATTTAGTTTCTTGTGGTGGTTCTTGTTTCCCTTATCCTTCATGATCTTGTATACTTGCATTGGTGTCTGGGAATCTGAGGAAATGTTTCTGTCTATTAACCTTTACAGGTGTACTTTAGCAGAGAAAGACCTTCTAGTTTTTCTTCTTGTATGAGATGGCTAAAGGCTACATTTTGTGTCTAAACCAGACCACTAGCTAGGGACTCAGGACAAGTAGAACTGCCAATCATGTTCCCTGCCCAAATGGGGCCACCAGCTTGACCCTATGGGTGGGAAGACTTCTAACAGGGCTCTTAGTTTATGTGCCACTATTGTCAGGAATGCTGTGCCACTGCAAAGACTTTCCTATTTCTTTTTATAGTATTGTAAATTTTCCAATATTCAAAAATTAGAGATGAAGAAGTCTGGAAGAATGCCATGTAGATGAACCTATGATGCAGATCTTAATGTTTTCATGTCATTGCCCACCAGAAGTCATGCATTATAGAGTAAGCGTCAAACAACTGAATAAACAGGATAATTTAGGTGGCTTTCACCCAATTCTTCTCAGTTACTCTAGTGCTGTGAAATGGCCCCATAACTGAAATTTCCCTGGTGAAGGGATAAAGCCTATGCCTGACTCACTCTCACCAGCATTGATCTATCTACCTCCACTGCTGGGGGTCAACAGCAGATATTGTTGCTGAGCTCTTAATATGGTGCCATACCTCAAGGAAACCATCAAGCCCTTTGGTTGTAACCCTATTATGTCTATCCCTTCTGAAATTAATAACTACTCTGTATATAGGATTGCTTTCTGTGCTCACAACACTTCTGCTGTCTGATGACTAAATGTCTGATTTATCAACATTGGATTCCAGATAATATCACCTTGGACCAAGGGTCCTATTCTGTGGCAAAGGAGGTACACCAGTATGCATGTGTTCACAGGATCCACTGTTTATACCATATGCCACATCACCTAAAAGCAACCAATCTATTAGAATTAGAATGGTCTCTTAAACATTCAGTACCCTATTGAAGACAGCCTTCACTGGAGTGTTGTTCTCTGGTATGGTATAGGCTTTGACTAATAGATTATCCTCTAGTCCCAAAAGCTAGAATATACAGGCCCAGAAGCTAAAAGGCAGAAGTAGATTGACCATCTGGGTGCAGTGGCATGCTTATAATCCCAGTGAGTCAGGAGGCTGAGGCAAGAGGATTTCAAGTTTCAGGCCAGCCTCAGCAACTTAGCAAGATCAATCTGTCGATCGATCAATAGATAGATGATAGAAAGATAGATAGATAGATAGATAGATATAGATAGATAGATAAATGTAGTTCAGAGCTAAAGCACCTCGGGGTTTGGTCCCCAGTACCAAAAAAAAAAAAAAAAAAAAAGGATTTGAACCCCTCTCACAATCACTTCTAGTAAGCCATTATAGAATTTATGCTTTTCATCTCCATATCTCTAGACTCTGTTGCCTTAAAAAGTCTGCATTCTGGGATCGTTTGTGAAGGGAATGCTAACCTCAGGGGTATAGTAATCAATCCATTGAATCTAAAACTGTGTTGTCATTAGTCATCATTTTCAGATCGGCAGGTATAATTCTCAAGAATTTGCCTTACTAGTTGGGAAGATCTTAGACTGAATGCTTCTCTAGTACCACCTAAGAGACATTAAAAACAAGACCTGAAGGATAAAACTGTTTCCAAATAACCATGCACAAGAATAAAAGCTCAAGAATTTTTATAGATATAAACTGTTCAGAATCTAACATGCTAAGGTTCAGAATGTCTTCAATCCAAAATTACCAACAGTGCAAAGAAGCAAGAAAATCTGACCCAATAATGAGAAAAATCAATCCATCAAAACCAGAGAAGATACAGATAATATAATTAGCAAGCAAAGACACTAAAATAGTTAAAACTGTATTTTTAATACTATTTTTAGTTGTAGATGGACACAATACCTTTATTTATTTTTATTTTTTTTTATGCAGTGCTGAGAACCCAGTGCCTTATATATGCTAGGCAAGCGCTCTACCACTGAGTTAAAACCCCAGCCCTAAAACTGTATTTAATTTGTTTAAGAAGCTAGAGGAAACATTGAACATGTTCAATAGGGAAAGAAAACGCAATGACAAAAAAGTGAACTTTGGGAGATAAAAACTTCTTTAAAGTTAAAAACTTTATATTTTTTCTGGTACCGGGGATCAAATCCAGGGCCTCACAAATGCTAGGTAAGCATTCTGCCATTGAACTGCATCCCCCAAAATATGTTTTAAAACTATGTTTAGAGGTTTGCCTGACTGGGGCACCAGGAAACAATACCAGGCTGCCCAGACACAACAAATACAGATACAAGGAAGAGGTGTCCCTTATAAATAAATTATGTATTAACACACACACATGCAGTCAATACTAAATTGGGGAAGAGGTACAGGGATGAGATGGAAAGGACAGGAAGCATCCTGGTAGCACTTGCAAGCAATGGAATAGGAAAAAAGAGAGCATCTGGCCCCACTTTGCTCCCAACCCACTACCTACTAGGAGGTGGATCTGGAGCTGGAAGAATAGGAAAACAACATTTGTGTTGAAAAATAGATTGGATATAGTGAACAACAGAATATATATTACAGAAGAAACAAATAGTGATCTGACCAAAATATAAAAATTCTGAGAAAAAATGAACAGAGCATCAGCAAGCTATGGGTAAACTTGAAGTGAATACAGTTGGAGACCTTGAAAAATAAAAGATAGAAAGGAAAAACAAATTTTTGAAAAAAATATGACAAAAACATCTCCAAATTTTGTGAAAACTGTAATAGACATTTTTACTATTTAAGTCTCTAAAAGAGTACTATTTAAAGTTAAAAGTAGCCTGGTGAAGTGGTACATGCCTATAATCCCAGCAACTGGGGAGACTGAGGCAGGAAGATCTCAAGTTCAAAACCAGCTTCGGCAATTTAGAGAGACCCTGTCTCAAAATAAAAAGGGTAGGGAATGTGACTCTGTAGTTAAGCACCCCTGCGTTCAATCCCCAATACCAAATAAATATATAAATAAATTAAAATTAGCACTGTATTATGGCACTTATAATTTATGTAGACATACAATGTATGACAGTATTAGCACAAGGACTATAAAGGGAAAAAATGGAATTATGGCCATATGTCACTTAACAGTAGTGATACATTCTGAAAAAATGTATTATTTGGTGATTTTATCATTGTTGAACATCAAAGTGTATGCTTACACAAACCTAGAAGGGATACCCTGCCAAACACCCAGGCTATACAGTATAGTTTGTTGCTTCTAGTCTGCAAACCTGTGCACCATGATATTGTATGGAATAGCCAGTGTAGCACAATGGTAAGTATCCATGTTATCTAAATAAACATTAAAATGTACAACAAAATGTAGTATAAGAGATAAAAAGGGTATGTGCTTACAGAACTGCAAGCTGCACTGGGTGAGTCAAGAAGTGAGTGGAAAGTGAATGTGGAAGACATAAGAAGTATGTTCTCTGGACATAATGGAATTAAATTAGAAACATATAATAGAATCAGATTATCTGGTGTTGTAGTTTAGATCTGAAATGCCCCCCAAAACTCATGTGTTCAAAGCATGGTCCTCAGAGAAGCAAAGTTCAGAGGTGAGGCTTTTAGGCAGAGGTTGGATTACCAGAACTTTGACCTCATCCATCAAGCTAAATTGACTACTAGAAGATGGGACCTAATTGGAGGAATTAGGTCTCTGGGGGCATGTTCCACAAGTTGATCTTCTCCCCAGCACCATCCACTATGCTTTCCAGCTGCCAGGAGCAGCCTTCCTTCACCTTGCCCTCTGCCATGATGTGTCTGCCTTGGAGCCAGCTGACCGTAGACTGAATTTTGTGAAACTGTAAGCCAAAATAAATCCTTCCTCTGTAAAGTTGTTCTTGTCAGGTATTTTAGTCACAGTGTTGAAAAACTGACTAACTCACCTGGAAAATCCCTACATTTTTTGAAAGTAACACACTCATAAATGAACTATGGGTCAAAGGACTCAAAAGGAAGTTAGTATTTTGTACTAAATGAAAATGAAAACACAACATAGATTTATTGGGTGTCCTAATGTAATACTTCTAGGCATATGTAGCACTAAATACCTATCGCCGTCTTTGTTGCCCACAAAGACGCGATCCCCTGAATGTGTATGCAGCTCTTTATCTTGCGCACCCGTTCGTTTCTTTCCCGTTCCTTTCCCGTTTCCTCCCTCTCCCGTTTCATCCCGTTTCCTCCCGTTCCTCCCGTTTCCTCCCGTTCCTCCCGTTTCCTCCCTCTTCTTCTTCCTCTTCCCGCCCTCAGCGTCTGCGTTAGTCTGTGTGTCTCTGTCTGTCTCTCTCTCTTATACCCTCAGTTGACCAATCACAGAACTTCCACGTGAAGCATAC
>JAJEJO010005225.1:96696-142216 GCA_020662805.1 Glaucomys volans
GGCCAAGTGCTCCTGAGTTCAATCCCCGGTTCAAAAAAAAAAAAAAATACAAAAAAGAAAGTAAATGAAGAATGTATTGCTTCCCAGAGAAAACAGAAGGGAAATTTTAAAGATCACATGGTGAATATTAATGAAATAGAAAAACAATAGAGAAACATCAATGAAATTAAAAACTGGTTCTTTGAGATGGTTAATAAAATGTGTAAATGCCAGATTGATTTAAAAAAGATACTTATTACCAATATTAGGGATAAGACACATAACATTACTATAGGTTGTGAGATTATTAATAGAATAGTAAAGAAATGTTTTAAGGTGTTATGCTAATAAATTTATCAACTTCCAAATGACAAATTTCTTGAAACTACCAAAGCTTCCTGAAGAACAACAAGAGAACATGAATATCCTTGTATCTACTAAAACTAAATTTAAATTGAAGTTCAAAAGATTTCTACAAAGAGAATTCCAGGTTCTAACACTTCCAAATTATTTCTTCCTTGAGTGCTTGGTAGAAGTTCTAGAGCTGGGATTTAGCTCAGTGTTGGTGTGCTTGCGTTTAATTGGTATTTAATTGGTAATTTGATATTCTATGCAAACTCTTCTGGAAATTTTAAAATTTAAATACTTCCCAACTAGCAGGTCATGGTGGCACATACCTGGAATCCATCTACTTGGTAGACTGAGGCAGGAGGATCAAAATTTGAGACCAGCCTCAGCAACTCAGTAAGACCCTATATCAAAATAAAAAATGAAAGGGGCTGGGAATATAGCTCAGTGATAAAGCACCATGGGTTTAGTCCCTAGAACGAACAATTAATTTCTTTTCAATTAGTAAAACAATTCTTTGATTTATGGCTTCAGTCAATTTGGAGGCTGGGAATGAAAACCTATGAATCAACATACCCAACTGAAATTTAAGACCTAAGCTAAATCTATCCCACCCCCACCCTGGAATTGAACCCAGGGCCTTGCACATGCTAGGCAATTGCTTTACCACTGACCTACATTCCCAACCCTGCCAAATGTTTCTTGATATCAGTAATATTTTTGCAATGTAGGCATTTCAGTAACATCCTATATAGTATGCCAATTCTCTCATTTTAAATGAACTAAAAAGAAACATGCTACAAGACTAGAAAGAAATACACTAAGCATTGAGTCATTTAAATGCATTTCTCAATGTATTTTTCTAGTCTGGTCATAATTTCATTCACGTAATTAAGTTTGGATATCCTCATATATTGTGATTCATTTGAGAATAGCCTCAGCATTTTACAAGAGTCACTCTGTCTATAGTAGTCAGGAAGACAGAGAAGGCTTTTTGTTCAAGTAATTTTCCCTTGAATAGAGAACTCAATAATCCATTTCCTCATCTTGATATAAAATCTGTTCATTAATTGTACACATCAAATTTTATTACTAGAAAAGTATATGATGAGCCATGCAAACAGTATTTGATATATCTAAATTTTAGTAAAATAGAATTTTTGCCAGGCGCAGTGGCCCACGCCTGTAATCCCAGCACTTGGGAGGCTGAGGCAAGAGGATCGCGAGTTCAAAGCCAGCCTCAGCAACTTAGTGAGGCCCTAAGCAACTCAGTGAGACCCTGTCTCTAAATAAAATACAAAATAGGATTGGGGATGTGGTTCAGTGGTGGAGTGCCCAGTACCAAAAAAGAAAAAGAAAAAAGAATTTTGACAAGCTTTTTTTTTCCCCACTGTACTGGAACTTGAACCCAGATATGCTCTACCAATGAACTGCATCCCTGGTGCTTTTTATTTTTTGAGACAGGGTCTTAGTTGCCCCAACTGGCCTTGGGCTTGAGATCTTCCTGCCTCAGCTTCCCTAGTTGCTAGGATTACAGCTGCCACGGGAGAAGAGATGTTTCTGGAGAAGGGTTCAAGGATTTCCCAGAGGAGAAGGGGAACTCAACTCAGCACCAGTGGCATTCTTGGCATATGTAACAGAAAAGAATTTCAGCACAAACCAGACAAAGGCTGTTATACCCAAAGAAAATAAAATCATCCAAGCCAATCACATAAAGCCAAAAGAAGCCTTTATTTTAGCTGGCCAGCGACGATCGCCCTTACTCCTAAAAGCAGGGTGCCAGGAAATTATGCGTTCGTTCTTTTGTTACCAGCTTTTATAGGGTGCAGGAAGGGATTAGGGTGGGGCTATAGAGAGGGGAAAGGATTGGGGTGGGGTATAGGGAGGGGAAGGAATTGGGGTGGGGCTGACTCTCCCAATCTCGATGGAGAATCTCCCTGGGGAACACCAACATTTTATTCTGTTTTCTGTTGCTATAACATTCCCCACTGGTCTTATCCACATTAACAAATCCTTGTTTAGGAAACTAGTGTTTTTTCAGTTTCCAGCTTCCCAGACTCTGATGGGTTCCATTCCTCAGTTTGACCAGATTTCTTATTTTACACTAACTGCCTGTCCTTAATTAGGAACCTTTTACTGCTGTAAGGAGAGGGGGTGCTGATCGTTCTTGCTGCTTCGAGCTGGAAGGGGGTGGAATCTGGGGAAGCAGTTTGAAGTTCCTTTTAGAAATCTGGTCAATGACGAGCAGAAGTCTGCTTGGGAAGAGCAGGTTGTAGAGTCATCTGGGGTGGGTGCTTCTATGAGAGAGAAACAAAATGACCTAAGTACCAAAATGAGATTAATACAGAATAGAAGTCAATCTCTCACCAGGTGGAAGAACTGAGAAGTTGTCTCCATAACAAGGCCTAGCAAAGGCTGGAGAGGTTGAGGCCTTTATTTGGGAACTTGAGTTATCAGGTACATTTGCCTGAGAGTCTCTCTTTTGTAGCCTCCGGTCCTATCTAGGGGCTAACACAAGTACATCTTAAGTTACATTAAACTATTGTTTCTTTTAAATGCCCAAGAATGTCTATGGTTTGGTTTGGTTTTAACTGTTTTGCTAGGTGTTTCAGATCAAGTTGGTCAAATTGACCTGTTCCTGTCTCTTAAGAGTCATCTGAGTTCCCACAGGGTCACTCGTGGGGCACTTGAGAGCAGCTTTTTAGCTTTGTTCCTGTGCTTGGGTGGTGACAGTTTTTGCATTTCAGCAGCTCCTTCATTTTAGCAGCCTCTGCATTCTGGGGTGGGCAGCAGCGCTCCTCCTGGATTCCAGCAGCTTCAAGGCAGTGGCTTCTGCCTTGTGGAAAGCTGACAGCTTTTTGCTTCCATTCATGACAAAGGGAAGCTGGTCCCTGCTCATTTTTATCAGCCCCAGGAGGGCAGGAGCCAAGCCTGTCTGGCCCGCTGTTGTACCTCTTGTTCTCAGCAATCTTTGCTGCGTCTCCAACTATGGGGGACAAGCCTGGAATGCATGGGTTATTGAGAAGCGTTCACTCAGATTGGGTTCTGTCTTGGATGCTTCCAAGCTCTGGTGGCAGTGGCATCTGGGCCTCAGTGGCTTTTGTGCTCTGGCTGTGGCAGTTCCTGCAACCTGGAGATGGATGGCAGCCAGTGTTTCCTTGGCTCTGGACACAGCGATGCCTTCTGTGCAACATAGAAACCAGGCGGTGTCTTTTGCCCACTGTCTGCATGGAGAAAAACTCTGAGTTCTGGCAGCAGCAAAGGCAGCAGTGTTGACCTGGAGTTGCAAAGTTCCTTAGAGAAGCTCTCTCATTCCCTGGATGCAGGCTGACTCTGAGGGCTAGAACCAATACTGGTTTTCTTGGCCCCTTTATTTTAATCTCAATCCTTAAGTTTGATCTTTAACATCCAGCAAGCCAGTTTCACCAGTTACTATTTTGTCTATTTCATAGGTGATGGCCTAGTATTCTTCTTCAAAACATTAATTAGGTATCAGCTATAGAGCTCACAAGGAAAAATACAAAATAATTAACAACAGTAAAAACATATCTACTTTGTGTAATAGTCATCCTAAATCCTGCCTGAGTTACATATTATATTTCTTATTTGATATCACAGTAATTTTACAACAAAAAACAATCTTTTGAATATAACTTTAAATGATCTGAAAGCTGACTTATTTTGGAAACATTCTGACTTGTAGCAGGGTGGGAGGTAGACCCTTATTTCAGGTAAGGCAGGGCCTTTTACAGTCTTAGGCAGAGTGTTCCAGGTTTGAAGTTATTTTTGCCTCCTCTTAGGACATCATTTTACACAGTTTATATGTATTGTTTCCTGAATCTATGTGAACAGTTGTTAACACAATATATTGCATTTAAAACAAATCAAGGAAAGGCTGAGAGCTTTTAACCTTCCTTTTGTGTGGCAAAGTGACCAATTTTTTTTTTTTTTTTTTGGGAACCAGGGATTGAACTCAGGGACACTCGGCCACTGAGCCACATCCCCAGCCCTATTTTGTATTTTATTTAGAGACAGGGTCTCACTGAGTTGCTTAGGTCCTTGCTAAGTTGCTGAGGCTGGCTTTGAACTCTTGATCCTCCTGACTCAGCCTCCCAAGTCGCTTGGATTACAGGCATGAGCCACCATGCCCGGCTCCAAATATTTTTTGTTTCATGATATTAACCTTTAAACAAATCAGGCTCTCACTAACTTTAAATACATTTGCATTTAAATTTTGATTTCAGTGTAAAAAGTAACAAATTTACATATACCCCATTGATAGCAGGTTCTGGTACAGAATATTAAATGATAAAAATAAGTCCCCAATAAAATTTGCCATTCCCACAAGCCTGAAACTACCAGCACAGACAAGTCCAACCTGGAGAACAGCAGCCCGACAAATTTTCTACTCTAAAGACCTGCATACCCAGAAGACATGGACACATGAATATACAAAGAGCAACCAAACCTAGTTTTTTTAAGAAAAAAAAAAAAAAACCTTAGGCTCTGCATCATAGCACAATACCCTACCAGTTATTTAACCACATTAAAGAATAAAGCTTAAAGAGATTCTTGTCATTTTAACGTATTGATTACACTTTGATTTATATTAGCCTATTAACATTTGACCTTAGGGGAAAACTTTAAACAGTTTCTAATTGATGGTCTCACATACATATAACTACTTAGCTACACAAAAACTTGTTGGAATTTGCCCTTTACTTACACACAGATTTTCTTACCCAGAAATATTTTCCTTTTCCTTTTACTGAATATATTTTCATACCTAGAAGTTTCCATTTTTCCTTTCCCATCTGTTGACTCCTTCCTTGTTTGTATTCTAAAACAACTCTTATGAAATTTCTGAATTTAGATAAATTATTAGGATTTCACCCTTAGTAACCTTGTTCTCAGGGATGATACAAAACAATGCCAAATCCCTTTATTTACCAATCCATGAAAACACCAATAATGCTAAAGCATGTTACCCCATGGAATTTAAGGTGTAATATATTAATTCTAATTTACTTATTTTACTGTAATAACCAAGATCAGACAAGTATTTTGAATAGTATTTGCCATTTCTTTCCTGTGGAAAAGTCCAAAAAAACAATTGATATTACACATTTTATAGACATCAACATTTTTTTAATTGACCACCTAGAGACTTGTGAGGTTAGATATATTTTACCTTCATTTATTTATCGAATTTAAATTGAACCTTTTTAATCACGTGAATCAAATATACCTGGATCCATTTTTTCTTTTAGCATTATGTTAATCTCTAATATCATGTACATGAATTTTGGACACAATATACACTTAAACAAAGGTCTTGTAGGTTTTTATCTCCATTGCAATGTAACAAGATGTTCAAAAATTTAAGTTGAATAAAAAACAGGACTGACCAAAAGTTATGATCTCAACAAGTACTTGGCTGACAGTTAGTTAGTCTCAAATAAAACACTTTTTTGTTTTTTTTCCCCTTGGGTTGGAAATTGGTCTCCTACTGGGCTTTTTGCTTCTTCTATTACCATTTTAATATAAGTTCTATTTGAGATTTGGTTCCAACAGAAACCTGATGTCTCAGGCATTTTAACCATTTTTATCAGGACAGGGTTTGAATGCTTAAGAGCTCTGTAATGGGCTTTTGTTATTCCTCTTGGGTGGAGGCACATGTCATTTACATATTGTAAAAGAATTCACTGTGGGGTGCTGTTACACTGGGGGTGGGGGTTGGACCTGGTTCCTCCTCCCCCTCGGGAGGGCAAGAGGGCGGGTGCCTCCGGAGCCATCTTTTCCCTCCTTTGGTCCCCAGATTTGGAAATCACCTTTGGCAGAGTTACCTGAGTCTTGAGGGATTGGTAGCAGCACGAACTGGATTTAAGTCTGGTCTGGCCTTTGCCATCAAACTGGTGCAGCCTCTCCTAGTTCCCGGACTAGCTGAAAAGCAATGTTTAAGCCATAATCCAAATTTGAATGAAAAGCACCCAGTCTGGATGGTTTTTCCACCCAACACCCTAAGGGCACCAAACAACCTCCAATGTGGGCCATTTTGATTTACAAAACTTTCTTAAGTTATATCCATTAACAAAAGCTCCAGCTGCACATTCTTGGAAGTCCTGAAAAGTATCTAAAAAAACAAGTTAGAACAGTGGGGCACGTGGTTGACTGACTATGTCCCATAGTAGACTGTCCTGAAGAGATGCAACACAGAAAGCAAGGAAAAAAACACAGAAAACACAAATGGCCCGGACACCCAGGGGGCCAGTGGCGAAGGTGACCCTGGACATGAGTTGGGCCCTTCCCATGGATTGCCCCAGCTGTGGAGGGTGTTGTTGCACCCAGCTGTGTGTGGGTGCTGTGCCGTGAGGTGGGCAGGCGGTGTCTACAGCAGCGGCAGCGGTAACAGAACCCCCAACTCCCAGCAGGTGTGCAATAGCGCGCAACATGGTGGCATCCCGCGGCTTGTCCCTGGGGCAGGTGTCCATGGGGCACGGCCAACTCGTGTGCCTTCCCAGGGCGTGAGCTTCACCCTGGCAAGGCCGACGAGCGGACGGGTGGCAACATGACCCCAGGCTTAGCACGTGGGGCAGCCCACTGGAGGGCAGTGGGGCTTTCCTCTCTGCCAGGCACACACAACTGACCGCACGATAACCTCATGGCAGCGCTTTTGCCCCCCTCTTCTCCCTGGCCTTCATTTGCAGGTGGTGGTGGTGGGGTTCTTGGGGGCACCGGCTGGCGGTTTTGCCTGCCTTTGGCCCCAGGTGTGCACGCAGTCCCTCCCCCTCTCTCCCCTGCGGGTCGGCCCAGACCAAACTGACAAGACAAACACAGACAGACAGAGGCCGACCAGATTAGGCCCCACGCGGCCTACCAGACTGGGCCCACGAGGGACCCACCAGACAGACTAGGCCTCACGACTAGGCCTACCAGTAGACAGGAGCGACATCTCGCCCTGGCCTGGGACTGGTGTAAGGGACGGCGTCCAGTCTGACCACGTCCCCCAGATACAGATCACGACTCACCGAAACAGGATAACAGGTGGCTTCATTTAGAAGGGCGTTCTGAAGACAGGCTGGAGTCCCCCCAAGAGTGAGGCTGAGGCACGTCTCTCAGGAGCTCCCCTCTACTCAGGGTGGAGCTCCCAAGCAACCATCACAGGAGGCCAATTTAGGTGTGAAAGCTTGGAGAAATTAATCTCGGTGGGACCTCCAAAATGTTGTACCCAAAGAAAATAAAGTCATCCAAGCTGATCACATAAAGCCAAAAGAAGCCTTTATTTTAGCTGGCCAGCAACAATCGCCCTTACTCCTAAAAGCAGGGAGCCGGGAAATTGTGCGTTCATTCTTTTGTGGCCAGCTTTTATAGGGCATGGGAAGGGATTAGGGTGGGGCTATAGGAAGGGAAAGGGATTGGGGTGGGCTATGGGGAGGGGATTTGGTATTGGGGTGGGCTATAGGGAGGAGAAGGAATTGGGGTGGGGCTGACTCTCCCGATCTCCATGGAGAATCTCCCTGGGGAACACCAACATTTTAATCTGTTTTCTATTGCTATAACAAGGCAGACACAGAGGTTTATTTAGGAAGGTAGATACACATTCAAGGGAGAATATGGTCTGTCTTGAGAGTGAGAAGTAGCCCTGACTTGGGTTAGGGGTGCAATATTTATAGAAGGGCTATATCAGGGGCCAGACTGGAGGTGGATCTAGGGTGGAGCTGCACAATTTCATGCTAGTTTTCCCTGCACTTGTGTATTTTCCTTGTTTTACAAAGGCCTGGGTCAAGGGCATGTTGCCCAAAATTTACAACTATGCTATCTATATCTTTTTTTTTAAATTAATTAATTAATTTTTAAATTTTAGGTCATTGTACACGAATGGAGTACAACTATCATTTTTCTGGTTGTGCTTTCTATATCTTGATAGCTTGTAGGTGTTTTTCTTAAGATTCAGTTTTTCTCTCTGTCCTAAATCCCTGTCTCACAGGTATGCATCACTGCACATAACTGAATTTTACAAGTTTTTAAAATTCCTTTGGCCTATATTTTATCACCCTGATGGGTATGCTTTTTTTTTTTATTCACATTTTTCAAACGTGTAAGGGATCATAGTAAGCTTCCCAAATATGTCACTTTGGCATAAGGATTATTTTGAGCTGAAAACAATTGAGGAACAGCATATGCAACAGAAAAAAGTTCTAAAAAATAGAGCATCTATTTCCCCTTTATAAAGGAAATTTCTATTTACATAGAAAATTTCTATTTGTAAACATACCAGAAAGATGACATCAACTTTAGAGAAAACATCTGTCACCTGTGATGACTTCTGTCTGCATAATAAAACCTACTAAATAATGCTGAGTTAGCTCACATTTCCTACTTACCTTCCTACAACCTACTTCTACCCCAAGTCCAGAACCCCTTTCTCCACACTTCATTAAAATGTTATATTAGCTCCAGGTCTGTTATCTTCTTTGGACTTTCACAACTTTTCTATGAAGCTTCCATGTGCATATGAAATAAACCTTTTATTCTTGTTAATCTGTCTTTTGTTTAATTTGTAGATTCCCAGCCACTGAATGTGAGAGAATAGAGAAAAAGATTTTACCTCCCTTACAAGTGTTATTTTTACCTGTTTAACTTGTAGCACAATGGTTGTTTTTTCAAGCACAGTCTACTTTATTTCTCTGCCCTATGTGATGTTATAGACTACTATGCCTTTATTGCTCTCTCCTCTCTTCTTAAATTTTCTAATGCCCTTCTACCTCAGATAATTCTTATCTTGGACTCCTTCAATGCCTAAGATATTGTAATGATTTCCTTAGACCTCTTCTTTTCTCTCTGGTGTACTAGCCTTATCCATTCTGTGGCTTCATTAATAAACATTGATGCTGGTATGGTTTGGATGAATGCCCCCCCCCCCAAACGTCTGGTTCCCAGGGTGGTGGTATTGGGAAGTACCAGGGACCTTTAGGAGGTAGGACCTAGTGGGAGATCATTTGGTCATTGGGGGTATGCCCTTGAAAAGAATTGGGAAACCCTAGTCCTCTCTCTCTTTCATGGTTTGAAATTTGACTACTCACTCTGACTTGCTCTTGCACCACAACATGCTATACTCACTAGAGTCCCAAACAAATGGAGCTACCTGATCTTGGACTTGACCCTCCAGAACTGTGAGCCAAAATAAGCCTTTCTTTTCTTCACAAGTAACCTGTGCCTGGTATTCTGTTATAGTGATAAAAAGCTAATACAGATCCTGGATCTGTTTCTCAAATGCCAACCTCAATTTGAATCCCAGCTTTATTATATTTTTAACTCTTTTCTGAACACTTCTATCTAGATATACAAAACACCAAATACCCATTCCTTTTCCTATATGCCTGTTCTTAGTTAATGGTCATATCCAACCCTTTTTCCAGGGCCCTGTGCTTGTGTAGCAGGAACTCTACCAATTGAGCTATATCCCCAGCCCTGGGTTCTATCCTTTTTTACCTCGACTATCCAAACAGCCTGCTAACTGGTTTCCTTCCTTACTCCCTCTGATCTAGTCCATCCTCTACAGCACCAGAAGTGCAACCTGTCTTTGAGAGAGTCTTGTCAGTTCCACAGCTTGTTCTGGATTGGATAGTGCCACAGGCTAGCAAACAACCAATGACATCATGACCTGATCAGTTTGGATTGTTGGAGTTGCATCAAACATACCACTATATGGATCACATTAAAAATATAGTAAAGAATAAAAGGGAAGGTTTTTTCTCTCATAGTTAACAGCAAATTCACATGTTGAGGGGGGAAAGTGTATATCAGGACTTTACAACTTGAGTGTTGAGATTTTTTTCTTCAAGATCTTTTTCTCAAAATCCATTTAGGATCTACATGCAGGAAATATGAATAGCCACTAGAGGACCCCAGTCACTTACATAATAACTGTAATAGACTACACTTTTCTTTCTCTGAACTTATCAGAAAAGTCAAATGTTCTTGGTAAACTCCTTTGGTACTGCAGAATGAGCTCAGAGGGGCTTTTTACCACTGAGCTACATCCCCAGCCCTTTTTATTTTGTATTTTGAGACAGAGGCTTGCTAATTTGCTTAGGGCCCTGCCAAAATGCCTAGGCTAGTCTTGAACTTGTGATTCTTCTGTCCCAGCCTCCTGAGTTGCTGGGTTTGTAAACTCCTTATTAAGTATGTTTATGTTCTCTCATTTGTGATGTATAGTGATAGATAAACATGAAACTTTCTTCCTAGTATAAAAAAGTGTCTTCTGTGGTCTTCATTACAAAGCAAAATGACCAGAGTTAAATTTCTTTCCCAGGTTTTCTCTGCTTGCCCCTCTGCTTGCCATTTTTTCAAAACTCTTAGTGGTGAAGTTTATCATATTCTTTTATCACTCAACTGAATGGCTATAATTATATTAGCTAACTTTTAAGTGGTCAGATTTCTCCTTTCTCTGTTTTTATACTTTCCCTCTCCTTCCCTAATATATTCCCAAGCATTTTATCTTTTTATATCTTTTCTTTTCTTTTTTTTTCAAATATTTCACTCCTGAAAGCAGTGTTAAAGAAATGGCAAGGTCATGCTATACAGACCTCTAGGAGTAAGAAAAGCCAACTTAGGAGTTAGATGGAGACGGAATCTGCCTTTTTAGTATAACCTTGTTGTGGGGCTGGTCTTCCACAGTGGGCTCAGGTGAATGAGGTTCTTTATCAGTGGGACAGACATGAAATCTTTCACAGCCTTCCTAGACTGGGAGATGAGAAAAGTGGATGGTTCTAGGGACCTGGGAATGTAACTCACAGTAATGCACAGTGTTAAGTGAATAAGAAAATCTATTACTGTAGAGGTAAGATCAGAGTCTGTAAACTCAAGCAAATGTAAGAAAATGCCACATTGCCATTTAGATCATGTTTCATTCTTGAAATAATGTCACAAAAGAAGTTTTGTGGTAATGTATAGATGTCTATTGTAACTACCTTAAAATGTCCCTAAAGCATCTGTTGGTCTTTGTGATCCTGGTATGGCTTTTCATTTCTGAAGTATTTAAATTCTTCTGGAGACTCTTCTATTTCCATCTGTAAATTCTATTAGGATTAGGAGTTCCTTGCTTTTATAGTCATTTGTTTATTCAAAAAAGCATTGTATGGGCTTGTAGCTCAAGGTAGAGTGTCTGCCTACTGATCATGAGTCCCTGGGTTCAATCCCCAGTACTGGGAAAAAAAAAAAAAAAGGTATTATGTGCTCTTACTTTGTGCCAGGCACTGTTTCATGTATGTCCTAAAAATACAAAGATGAAAAGACAATCTCCTCACTGTCAAAAACAAAAAAAATCAGCATAGAAGGAAGGAGTCCTGTAAATTAAGTATAAAGTAGTAACCTTGCCCTAAATTACCTTTCACAGGTATGCTTCCCATGTCTAGTAGTCTGGTATTTATTGAGTAAATTTAGGGATAATTTATAAACCAAAAGTACTTTACAAATAAATCACTCTTGTTACTAACATGGAAGTTTTTGCTTGATGAGGTGGCACATACCGATTATAATCCCCGTGACTCAGGAGGCTAGAGTACAAGGGTAGCAAGTTCAAGGCCAACCTTAGTAACATAAATCCTGTTTCAAAATATTAAAAAAAAAAACAGGTTGGGGGATGTAACTCAAAGTTTGAGCACTCCTGGGTTAAATCCCTGTACCTTACACACAAAAAGGAAGTTTTTAAATGTGTATCACAGTTCTTTCTTTTCTGATTCTTTCCTTCCATCATTTTCAATTTTTTTTTTTTTTTTTTTTTTTTTTTTTGGAACCAGGGATTGAACTCAGGGACACTCGGCCCCTGAGCCACATCCCCAGCCCCATTTTGTATTTTATTTAGAGACAGGGTCTCACTGAGTTGCTTAGGGCCTCGCTAAGTTGCTGAGGCTGGCTTTGAACTCGCGATCCTCCTGACTCAGCCTCCCAAGTCGCTTGGATTACAGGCGTGCGCCACCGCGCCCGGCTAACTCTCCAAGCTATTTATTTCATCTTTCCTCTCTGCTCATACCTCATTTTCCCTCACTCTTAAGCTTTGTTATAATGACCTCACATCAACCTTCACTGAAAGAACAGAAGCTACCAGGCAATAACTGCCTGTCTTCCCACCATCAAATCTACCAATCTAACCTTTCTGAATCTGAATACCTGCACTCCTTCCTTTCACAATGAAGAAACACACCCCTGTCCTCTCCAGGGCTTCAGATACCATGCCCTCCTGCCTATTTGAGATTTTACTCCTGCCTTTATCTACCTTCATTTTTGCACCATGCCTCAGTGGCCTTTTTAACTAAACTCTCCCTGAACATCCTCACCAGCTCCACTCTATATCTCAGCATCCTTTCACAATGAAACATAACAAGAATTGCCTATACTTTCTCTCTCTACTTTCACACCTCTCATTTTCTGTTCAATCATATGTTCCTTGTATCTGCCAAAATGATTGTTGTCAGATCTGTCATCAGTGACTTCACCTTTCCAAACACAAAGTCCATTCTCGGTCCTGTATAATTTGACCTCTCCAAAGAATCTGAATCCAAGAAATAACCATTTCCTGTTACTTAAAACCCATTTTATTTTTAGCTTCTATAATCATACATTCTCAATTTTCCTCCTATCTCACTGGGATTTCTTCTTGGTTGCCTCTTTATTTGATCTCTGAATACTAAAGCATATAGGAACACATGGGTGTGGTGGCATGTGCCTGTAATCTCAGTGCTAGGAGGCTAAAGCAGGAGAATCCAAGTTCAAGGCCAGCCTACCAGGGCAACTTAGAACCTGCCTCAAAATAAAAAGGGCTGGGGTATAGCTCAGTGGTTAAGCATCCCGAGTTCAATCCCCAGTACCAAAAAGAAAAACAAAATATGTAGAACTCTATTCTAGAACCTCTTCTGTTCTGCACTTAAACTCATTCCATAAGTAAATGTATCTAGTCTCATTGTTCTAAATACAATCTACATACTGATGAATTACGAATTACATGTTCAACTCTCATCTCTCCCCAGTTCTCCACAATTTGATATTTAACTGATTTCTCATAGTTCCACTTGTTTAAGGCATCTCAGATGTTAAACAAACAAACAAACAAAAACAGAATTTTGATTTCTCCAGAATTTTCTTCTCTCTCCAGCTTGTCAAACTGGGGTAAAGCATCTCCACTTACCCAGTGCTTCCTCTCAGCATCCCCATAACAATCCATCAGCAATCTGTGTCAGCCCTACTTGCAAAGTAGAACCTAAATCAAACCTCTTCTCACCACTGTGACTGCTACTACAAGTCACCATCATTTCTTGCCTGGGTGACTGTAATGGCCACCTTATCAGATAACTTTCCAAGTTTATACTCTTGCCTACTATAGAGAAGCCAGAGAGAATTTTAAAAAGAGAACCACATCTCTGTCATACTTACAATCCTGTAATAATTTCCCATTGCCATTAGAGCAAAACTGAAGCTCTTTTCCAAAGCCTCTAAGACCTGGATGACTTTCTAGCCTCATGTATTACTCTTCCCTTGTTCAGTGTACTCACATTCAATCACATGGGCCTGTATGACAGTCCTCATTTAATGCCAAATGCATTTCGTCTTCAGGATTTGCTGTTGTTTCCTTTGTCTGGAATGTTCTTCCCACAGATCTCCTCCATGGCTGACACCTCTACTTCATACACTTCTGAGTTATTTGTGCATGTGTTGTCTCCTCAGATCCCTTACTACCCTGTCCAAAATATTCTGCCCACTTACCACACACCCCCAATAGCTTCATTCTATGTCATTACCCTGTTTTATTTTCTCATAGAATGTGCTGTAATTTGAAAATATTTGTCCCCATTTTTTGTATCTCTTCACTACAAAGCCCAAGGCTCTCATGTGTTTTACTCATACCGGCATCCCCAGTATCTGACATATAGAGATGTTCAACAAAGAGTTATTAAATGGGTAGAAAATCTAATACATAAACGAATGGGAAGACACAAAAGCCAGTTTATAACAAACCTTAGTGTCATCTTGAGTTGTGACAGAGACAACCAACCAAGGAAATGGACCTTGAAGATAAACAGCTAATTGCTAGATACCTTTTATATGCCTTGATCTCAGGTGAGATTACATTTTTATCATTCAGATCTTGAATACTTAGTAAAGCACCTGCCATATAAGAAATCTCATTTTTTACTTCTTTACATTTCCCAGCTTGTGTTTCCTCCAAATTCAAACTCACATATCATTTCTCACCTCCTTTTCAGACATACAAAACATTCTTCACAAAAACAATAACAGGGCACCATGAGCCTTGCGACCGTCCTGCCCAATGCGGAACTCCGCGCTTGAGACTCCCTGCTCACCCGCAAAGGAGGGCGATCTCCAGCACCATAGGGCTACAGCTGCTGTTCCGCTCACGGGAGTCTTGGATGCAGCAGATGCGCAGGACAGTGGACGGTTGGTGCCGCCGGAGCAGCGGCGGAACTGTAGCACTCAGCAAGGCCTTTTGGTTCCCAGGGGATGGCGGTCAGGGGGTCAGGGCGGCCACAGAGCTGAGCGGCTCTCTCAGGTGGAGCGGGACACGTGCTGTGTGACTGGGTGGTCGTGTTGGTGCCCAGAGCCCAAGCAGCATCCAGGAGCAATGGATCTGGTTTCCTTTTGAGCACAAGGTCAATGAGCTAGGTCTTTTAGTCACAGTGATACAAAGCTGACTAAAACAACCTTGTATATATGCCAATAATTCTGATAATGGTAAAGATGTGGTTGAAACCCTTCCTAAAACATCAAAGTCCGGGACTTTCCTCTTTATCCTTTTCATCACCGGATCCAAGCAAGGAGCAGTAGAGCAATGGGGAAAGAAGAAAATGGTATTTAAAGTGCTTCATGAGAGCAAACAATCTGAATTATATTAGTGGAGGGGAAAAAAATGAAATTGGTGGTGCTGAGAATCAAACCCAGTGCTTCACACATGACTAGGCAAGTGCTCTACCACTGAGTCATAACTCCAGCCCCTGATGACTTCTTTTATATTTTATTTTTTATTTCTAGATGTTGATGGATCTTTATTTTTATTCATTTATTTATATGTGGTGCTGAGGATTGAACCCAGAGGCTCACTCTTGCTAGGCAAGCGCTCTACCGCTGAACCACAACCCCAGCCCTGATGACCTGTTTTATGTGGACAGAGATGGGAAGGGCCTGATCTCTCAGATATAAGCAGCTGATCCATAGTGGTATTAGCACTGTAATTGAAGTCAAAAGATATGTCAGCATATTGGTTCTGTCATTTAATAGCTATGAATTCTTGGGAAAAAAATTATTTGACCTATTGGAATGTCAGTGGCGTTATTGTACCATAAAGATACTATAGTATCTACCTATATGGTATGTATAGTAAAGAAATGTGGTAAGAAATACAACAACTTGTGGCCAGGTGCAGTGGTACATGCCTCTAATCCCAGCAACTCTGGAGGGTGAAGATTGTGAGTTCAAAGCCAGCCTCAGCAACTCAGAGAAACCCTAAGCAACTAAGCAAGACCCTGTCTCTAAATCAAATATAAAAATGGGCTGGGGATATGTCTCAGTGGTTAAGTGTCCCTGGGTTTAATCTCTGGTACCAAGAAAAAAAAAAACCCAAAAAACAAAAAACCTTTGTAGCTATAAAAAATGATCACTGATTTTCAATGATTTAACACTGAAGATTTTTGTTTTCTTAAAACTGAGGACAGTAAAATGACAGTAGTGTCAAGAAAAGAATGTGGAAATGGAAAAAGGCATGCAGATTTTTAATTTGCAGTATATGATAAGTTTTAGTAAACTATTAATGGAGAAAAAAACAATAACAAATGAATAGTTAGAATTATCTGTGTCTTTGAAAATAATGTTTTGGACTTTGCTAATGGTAGAACAATCACATTTAAAATTTCTGTGAAATACTCTTGAGAGTTACCTGAAAATTAATAGGTAAACTTTATATTATCAAAGAGCATAATATATAATGATCTTTTTTTATCTTCCTTTGTTTTTTAGTCAGATTTATTGAGTCATCATTTGTGTACAGTAAAATTCACCCCTTTTAAAAAGACTTCCGTGGGGCTGGGGTTGTGGCTCAGTAGTGGAGCGCTTGCCTAGCATGTGTGAGGCATTGGGTTCAATTCTCAGCACCACATATAAATAATAAAATAAAGGTCTATCAACATCTGAAAATATATTTTAAAAAAGATAAACTGTGAATTTTGACAAAGGTTTATATAATTCCACTGTAATCAAGAAACAGAACATTGTTGGGCATGCCTGTTATCCCTGCAACTCAGGAGCCTGAGGAAGGAGGATTGCAAGTTGGAGACCAGCCTTAACAGCTTACCAAGACCCTCAGCAACTTAGCAAGACCTTGTCTCAAGAAATAAAAAGGACAGGTGATGTAGCTCAATGGTAAGGCACCCCTGGGTTCAATCCCCAGTACCAAAAAAAAAAAAAAAAAGATATAGAACATTTCTATCATTCCAAAGTTTCCCTGTGCTTCTTTATAATTAATCACCTTCCCCTACCCCTGACTTGTTTTCTGCCCCTATAGTTTTGCCTTTTGAAAATGCTTTTGAAATTCATTCATGTTGTTACATGCTTCAGCTGTCCATTCCTTTTTGTTCCTCTCCGTAGTAGTGCATTATATGACTACTGTAATTTGTTTATTCCTCTTTTTTTTGTACTGAGTTTTGATGAAATATATCTAGAAATATGATTGCTTTATAGAAGACATTTGGGGTTTACTAAATAAATATTTATTGAACCTCCACTAGGTGTCTATGGGTTCTAAGGTGAATAAGATGTGGTGGGAAAAATCACAGCAGGTGGGAGAACAGAGTGCATGAGCTTTTGGATGTCTGTTTTTATAAATAGTAGAAGACAAGTTTTAGACCGTGAAAATTCCTTGAAACATAAGCACATATAGTACTTACTCCAGTCTATTTTTAATTCTCTTCACATGCTATCATGTGTATTCAACTTTATAGTATTTGGACCTATAATTTCCCAGATAAATTTTAATGTAGTAATCAATAATAAAAACCTTAGACCCAGAGTACCATGGATTTCATCGTTGTGTTAACTACTTCTTAGTGTTGTGGACATTTGTAGTCTTTCCTTTGCAGTATAGCAATCCCTATTCTATGAAATGCTTCTTCAGACTGTATGATCCAATGGAAGCTGCCATCTTCCAGGCACTGACTTCTTGAGTCCTGGACCTTCCTGGTTTCCTATTTAGTCTCTTCTATCTCTCCTCACCGTATATGAGGACATGGTTACCAGACCCTTCATTGTCCATTTTGTGAGACTGATTGAGAAATAGTAGAACTAGTTTTTTGAATGTGTATTATGTGCCAGGAACTCTGGTAAACCTTTTAATACATTCTCTCATTTAATTGTAACAGTCACAATTGTAGTCATGGTGCAATGATTCTTATTATCTGAGGAAACAAATGTTTAGAGATTTTTATAAAAATCACATGGCTAGTATGTGGTGGGGTCAGGTTCCTTAAAGCCCTCACTCACAGTCACAGAACTCAGAAGACAAAACTCCATTTGTAACTGAGGACATGTCGAGTAGGACCTCCATGGAGGGTGGATAGGGTTATTTGATTTCAACTCTACTATGCTTTAACTTTGTTGATGTCATGGATTCTATGAATGTTAAGTCCTGTGTAGATTTCAATACTATTTTTAGTTAATTCTTTACCATGGTACCACAACCTGTTATGACAGCCTTTAGGATCTTTGGTATGACATTTATCTCTTTTAAAGCAGACATTGTCCCTCTAATCTTATCCCTGGAGTGCTGGGATTTCTTTTATTTATTTATTTATTTATTTTTACTAATGACTATTAATTTTTATTAACAAATGTATTAATGGTGTTCAGTGTGATATTCCATACATTTATACAACATGCATAGATCAAATCCAACTACCCTTTTCCTACCCATCCCACCCCCTACACCTGTCCCCTAGTAATCACTAAATCACTAGTCTCCTTTCAGCTCAGCTTTTTTTTTTTTTTTAATATTTCTACAAATGAGAGAGAACATTTGATGTTAGTCTCTATGTCTGGCTTATTTTATTTAATATAAAGTCCTCCTGTTCCATCCATTTTGCTGCAAATGACAGGATTTCATTCTTCTTCATGACTGAATAATACTCCATTGTATGTACATGTCACATTTTCTTTATTCATTCATCTGTTGATGGGCACCTTGACTAATTCCATATCTTAGCTTTTGTGAATAGTGATACAATAAACATGGGCTCGCAGTAATCTCTTTGGTATGCTGATTCCAATTTCCTTTGGATAAATACCCAGAAGTGGGATAACTGGATTATATTCTAGGTCTATTTTTAGTTTTTTGAAGAACCTTGCTTCTCCTGTTAAAGATGTTACCACCAGCCGGGCACGGTGGCGCCCGCCTGTAATCCCAGCACTTAGGAGACTGAGGCAGGAGGATCGCGAGTTCAAAGCCAGCCTCAGCAACTTAGCCAGGCCCTAAGCAACTCAGTGGAAACCTGACTCTAAATAAAATACAAAATAGGGCTGGGGATGTGGCTCAGTGGTGGAGTGCCCCTGGGTTCAATCCCCGGTACCACAAAAAAAAAAAAAAAAAAAAAAAAAAAAAAAGATGATACCACCAGGCTCCAATTTTTTTGTAACTTCTTTTTGGTGTTGTAACAATTTTTTCAATGAGCAACAGCCCCAACTTTACCTTGTTGTGGTTTTTGTTTTGTTTTGTTTCTCTCATTTTCCCAGCTAACCTGTTACACTATGCCCTCTAATGAGCCACATTTTGAAGTGTTCATATACAGTAGGTACAGTATCTTTTCTTTAAATCTGGGCTAGGACTGAGATTTGCTTCAACTAGTACTATGTAGCAGAAGTGATGCTCTCAATTCCAGGCCACAACTTTAAGGAGGACTCCCAGGTTCCATTTTTGTTATTAGAAGCCTTGCACCACCACCGGAAGAAGTCCGACTTCCCTGCAGCAGCAATCACATGAAAAGAGCCATATATAAAGGCTAAGGAAAGAGGAAGCGGCCCTGAAACTACATGTGGAGAGAGAGAGAGAGACACCCAACTGCACTGTCCCAAAGTTCCAACTAAACCCAGCCTAGATTATAGAATCATGAACAAATCAATGAGTCAACTAATTAGGTAAAAAAGAAATAACTGAATGGTCCCACCCAGAATACTGTAGGCAAGCCCTTCTTCTTGCTTTAAAATAGTATTTCTCAAAGTCTGGCCTGAAGACCACCTGTATAATAATGAGTTGGGGTGTTTATTTGAAAGGGAAAATTCTAACCCAACCCCAGAATCTCTGGGATAAGGCAGGGGAATCAGCATCTTTAGTGAAACTTTCCCAGTTCATACTTAGCCCTGATAAAATTTAAGAATTTCCTTAAGGGCTTTCTCCCATATGTCTTAAGCATCTCCACACTGTCCTAAGCTTTCCCTTCTTTTTAACAATCTACTGCTCTATTTTTAGGAGTTGAGCCTGCTGTTGCTCACATTCCATTTTGAATTTCCAAAATGCCCAAAATTCTTGATCAAAGATTTTCTCAGTGCCAAGTGTGGTGATCATATATGGAATCCAGAGACTTGGGAAGCAGAGGCAGGATGATTGCAAGTTCAAGGCCAGGTTGGACAACAATGAGATACTGTCTCAAAATTTAAAAACAAAGAGGGAGGGAGGAAGGAAGGAAGGAAGAAAGGAAAGATGGAAGGAAGGAAGAAAAGAAAGAAGGAAAGAAAAAGAGAGAAAAGTGCTGAGAATGTTGTTCAGTGGTAAAGCACCCCCTGGGTTTAATCCCTGGTTCTAGGAAAAAAAAAAAAAAACTAAAAAAGAATTTCTCATGGCTGGTATTTTCTTCTCATCTACCCAACTCTGTTCTGCATGGTCCACTTTTGATCCACCTTGTGATCCACCAAGGCAGAACTGTGAAACTTAGAGCTTTGTCTCTTAGGTCCCAGAATGCCACTGCTGATTGATTCCATTAAACATCACTGACCTGAGTGACTCAGAGGCATATCTTTTGTATTTTCTCTGATCTTGGGGGGAGGGGAATTAGATTCCATCTGTTGGTAAGTCATTTGCAATCTGAGGTGTTGAGGTGCTTCTCATGGGTCATCTGAAAAATCTCATGCTGAAGACCAGGAGTTCCTAGCTGTGCAAATTAGTTCCAGTTCTCCTTTCTTTCTCAGGCCAGCCACATCAACTCTTCTCATCCTTAAAAAAAAAAAAAAAAAAGAAGAAAAAAAAAAAAACGACAAGAGCTTTAAAAGCTAGATAGTTGGAGTGGGGATCTGGCTCAGTGCTAGAATGCTTACTACAGGTCTTGGGCTCAATCCCCTGTACTGCAAAAAGAAAAAAATATATAAAATAAATAGAGTTGAAGATTAAACAGAAAAATATCTTATGGCTTTGTCAATTAGGAGGTCACCAGAGAATTCAGTGAGATCAATTTTAGGGACATGGTAAAGGAAAAAGCCAGATTTTACAGTAGGCTGGAAGAATGAATGGGGGGATGAATTAAAGTTTTAATCAAGATAAAGACTGAGCATTCTTGCAGGTGGAGGAGAAAGAATCAGTAAAGAAGGAAAAGTTAGTAACAAAATAATGTGTGTGTTGAAAAGATGGCATGAGCCATAAGAGATGAGAATTGATTTTAAAATAAGGTCCTAGAGAAAAACAAAGATACTCCAGTTTTCTACTACAGAACAATTATCCTAAAATTTACAACCATTTTATCATATCACATGATTTTGAGGGTCAGAAATAGGAGCAGGGCTCAGATGGGCCAAGTGTTCTGCCCCCATGTGATATTATATGAAATTGTTTTCTAGATCTGTTAGAAGATGGGTTGGTCTAGACAGTCCAGTATTGTTTCATTCACATGTCTGATGTCTTGGCAGAAGTAATTGGAAGGCTGAGATTAGCTAAGAATGTCAACTAGAGCAACTATAGCTGGCTTTTCCAGGGCAGTTTCAGGGTGATTGGCTTTCTTATGTAATGGTTCAGGCTTCCAGAGAGAATTTCCAAAATGCCCTGAAAAGAAACTGTAAGACATCTACAGATGTCAACTGTAAGAGACATCTGTCTTTTAGGTCCCGTAATGTTAATTTTGATTAATTCTATTGATCAAACAAGCCACTGACCTTAATGACTCACTGAAGATTCAAGGGGAATAAATTAGACTCCACCTCTTGAATAAAGGAGGAATTTAGTCATTTTTAATTGGCTACAGAAGGGGTGGGTTAGATAAGATAATAGAAAATACAAAAGATTTACCTCAGAGAACATATAAAATATTTGCCTTAGCCAGATAGGGTGGCACACACCTGTAATCTCAGTTTCTCAGGAGTCTGAGGCAGAAGGATTGCAAGTTCAAGGCTAGCCTCAGTAACGTAGCAAGACCCTGTCTCAAAATTTAAAATTTTTAAAAAAGGGGCTGGAGATATAGCTCAGTAGCAAAGCACCTCAGGATTCAATACTCAGCAGCATGCACATGTGCACAAACACAAACACTCAGAAAGAAAGAAAAAGGAAAAGAAAGAACAAAAATGAGAGAGGAATAAAACAAAAATGACTTGCTTGGACATGAAATCACCTCTACTGTGCTTCTCAATGTTGGAGTACACAGAGCTCTGTGCTCAGCTCTCTCTATTCTGTCTCATTAGATTATCTTACCTGTCCCATTGCTTCAAAGACCTTTTTATATCTTTATATGTCTTTCAAGTTTATATCCCTAGATCTCACCTCCTGCTTGAACTCAAGACTTGTATATCCACTTGTATATCCACCTGAATGTCTAAGAAGCATCTAAAATTTAACATGACCAAAACCAAGCTGTTGGATTTCTTTCCCACCCACAATGTGCTTCCCTGCAACCTTCCTCATCCTAATAAATGGTATTTGTATATACCCAGTTGCTCAGGACACATACCTAGGAACCCTACTTGGCTCTTCTCTTTTCTTTGCACAGCACATTCAGTTTATCAGTATGTGCTTCCGATTCATCCATAGGTTCCATTGGCTCCAATTTTCAAAATATTTCTTGACCCTGACAACTTCTTTCCATCTCTTTTCATCTAAGTCAGTACCATCATCTCTCAGTCTCCCTTCAGCACTCTTGATGTCTCACTGCCCTTCCTTCCATGTAGCATCAGAGTAATCATTCTAAAGTATAAATCAAAAATATAATTTCCCTGCTTAAAATTCTCCAAAGACTTTCCACTGCAATCTGACCACAGACTTTTCATCAGGGTCTATGAGGCCCTCAAGGTTTTGTTCCATCTGCTTGTCTGACCTTATTTCCATCTACTCTTACTCTTATTCATTGAGCTCCACCCACTCTGATCTCATTCTGTCCCATGAACACATCAAGCTTATTCATGTCTCCCACTCTCCCAACCTATTGCTTAGTCTGCTGGGAGAGCTCTGCTGGATCCTCATTACTTTCTCCTTTTTATCATTTAGGTGAAAAAAAGGCACCCAGATGTCACTGTCTCAAGGAGACCTTCCCTGACAGCTGCAGCTCAAGTAGTATCACAGCTCCGTGATTCACCCTTATCACAGTACCTGTTAGGGCTTCTTCATGAAATGGATCAGTACTTGAAGTTCTTGTTGTTTGCAGTACTCAGGCCGGTACCTGCTGGGCCGTGCTGCAGCACTAGGCTACATCCCTGGCTGTTTTTATTTCAGAGACAGTCTTACTAAATTGCTGCAGCTGGCCTTGAATCTGGATCCCCCTATCGCAGCCTTTTGATTAGCTGGGATTACAGGAGTGTGCCACTATATTGGGCTGAAGTTCTTATTCATTTCTTTTTTATTTATTTCCTGTCCTCTCTCACTAGAACATAAACTCCTTGAGGGACTATTACTGTTTTTTTGTTTTTTCACAGTGGGTTGTCCAATACCTAGAACAATGTAGACCACAAAATAGATACACAATAAAATTCTGTTTGCTATTTCTTTCTTCTGCAAGAAGGTTGAGAGAGGGTGTAGAGAGGAATAAAGATACTCTTTTCTTTGTGATTTCGGACATAGTGTTTGGCAGATAGTGAGAGGTAAAACAGAGATTTCTACAATAATGAATTATTCTGCACTCTTCTCTCATTAGTTTCTTTTACTTTTCTTCTTCTTCTTCTTTTTTTTTTTTTTGGTACTCAGAATTGAACTCAGGTTTACTCTACCACTGAGCTACCTTCCCAGATCTTTTTGTTGTTTCTTTTGACATAGGGTCTTACTAAATTGCTGAAGCTGAACTCAAACTTGGAACCCTCCTGCCTCAGCCTTCTGAGTCACTGGGATTACAGGCCTGCATCACCATTCTTGAAAAAAGTTGTTTAAAAAATATCAGAAGTTGAAGGTTTTGTTGTTTCAATTCTAATTAATGTTAGAAGCATGGAAAGAAGGAAGAAAGGAAGGAAGTGAGGAAAGGAAGTAAGGGAAGGGAAGGGAGGGGAGGGGAGGGGAGGGGAGGGGAGGGGAAGGGAAGAAATGAAAATAAATTTTTTTTTTCAAATCTTTCAAAGCTTGTCAATCTCAAATCTTTTACACTTTTGACCAGGAATTGATTTACTTTAATCCACTGTTTTTGTCCCCCGTCTCCCATTTTGTCTCCCCCCACCCCCGCCCTTTTTTAAAGGATCTGCTGTATCTGGCCCTGACAATACAGGGTCAGATCTAGGAAAGCACAAATGTCAATGCTTCCTTTCCTCATTACCCTTCATCATAGCTTTAGCAAGTCCCTTCATGCATCCATATCCACATTTCTATCTCTGTTTTCCAACAATAAAGCCTAGGTGTTTTGCAAGCATTAAATTCTTGCTTTTATAGCCATGCGTCTATCTCTTTCTCATCAGCAAAGTCTGCATGTTTTGCAGGATTTTTTTTTTTTTTTTGTACTGAAGATTGAACCCAGAGGTGCTTTATCACGGAGCTACATTCCTAACCTGTTTTGTTTTTAATTTATTTGGTGGGGGGGCTTACTGGGAACTGAACCCAGGGGAATTGCACCACTGAGCTACATCACCAGATCTTTTTATTGTTTATTTTGAGACAGGTTTTCACAAAGTTGTTGAGGGCTCACTAAGTCGCTGAGGCTGGCCTTGAATTTATGAACCTCCTGCCTCAGCCTCCCAAATTGCTGGGATTATAAGCATGTGCCACTGCATCCAGCTGTTTTGCAAGATTTAAGTTGGGCATTTGATCTTATAGATGATGGTTATTTTCTACTGAACATAAAGTTCTGCTGAAGGTTTATCTGGGCTGCAGAATTTATTTTCTTACTCAAGTTTTTAATGGTGTTTTCTTTTTTTCTCTTTCCACATTTTTTATTGTACATAATGATGGGATGTGTTGTTACATAGTCATATGTGCATACAATATAACAATATAATTTGGCCAAGATCACTCCCAGCAACCCCCCGCTACTGTTTAGTGGTGTTTTCTTAACCTGACTTTTAAAACATTTTTTTGATGAGTCGATTTTTATTGCTCACATATACCATTCCTCAAGAATATTACTGTGAATTAGACATGAATTTATGAAGGTGATGAAAAGAGTAAACAAAGAACTACTTCTGAGAGGTGAAGACATTATTTTTCCTTAGAGAAATGCATACATCTATACATAGCAAAGCAAGCCAGAGCAACCTGTTAGACATGCTTAACCAGTTCTAGTCTATTCCAAAAGTAGAAGGCAACATGTATGGGACATTTTAAAGAGCCAAATGTATTTGTACATGATACAACATGTCAATAACTTCATGAGGGCTTTCAACTTGCCTTTTTGGAAAAACTTATGTGCTGCTTACAAGTGTGGTAAAAAACCAGAATGATCATGGTCATGCAACAATAACTAGTCAACTCCCAGATAAATTCCTGTATGATCCTTGCACTTAGCCCAAAAAAAGGGCTTCTCACTAAGAATTCACCATCAGCTCTAAGAGATGAACCTTTGCTCAAACTTCTTTTAGCTTGTACTTGCACTGGAATCTTGATGGAGAGCTTCTTTTTATAGTTGTCCACATTTGGTCAATCACATTTGAGGGAAGGAATGAACACAATATTATTCTGAATGTGTGCCTGTGAATATTCTCTCTTCTTGATCAGCATTTGGAGGCTGGAAATTTCCCTGATCTATTTACTCACCTCCAGGCAGATGTGGATATAAATGATTCCTAGACTATTAGCCTAATTTATTCTTGTGAATCTCCAAAGATTCCACTGCTTGAGTTGGAATGCAGCAATTACTACCTCATTCCACCAGATGAAACCTTCAGTGGTATCTGGGCCCAAGCTCACACATTATGTTTGTTTTGAGATACTAGGGATTAAGATCTTGACATTCTACTACTGAGCTACATCCCCAGCTTTTTTTATTTTACATTTTGAGACAGGGTATCACTAAATTTCCCAGACTGGCCTTGAATTTACAATCCTCCTTCCTCAACTCCAGAGTTGCTGGATTACAGACATACACCTGGTGTCTTTTTGAGAACACCAATTTCTGAAGTTTCACCTATTTTCATGGGTCCCAAATGGCCAGAATCAGCCTCCTGCCAAGGCTCCTACTAGGATTCTGTGTATTAGTTCTTCCCCCTGCTCCTGCTGGGATTCTCTCAAAAATTCACAGGAGGACTGGGGTTGTAGCTCAGTGGTAGAGTGCTTGCCTAGCATATGTGAAGCACTGGGTTTGATCCTCCACACCACATAAAATAAAATAAAATAAAATAAAATATAAAATAAAAGTATTGTATCCATCTACAATTAAATAAATAAATAAAAAGTGCCTTAAGAAAAAATAAATTCAAATTTAAAAGCAGTTTTTGGGAGCCATGTAATTCCAGTGGCTTGGGACACTGAGACAGGAGGATCACAAGATCAAGGCCAGCCTCAGCAACTTAGTTAAGCCCCAAGCAACTTAGTGAGACCACGTCTCAAAATTTAAAAAAAAAAAAAAATTTTAACAGGACTGGGGGGCTAGGATGTAGCTCAGTGGTAAAGCCCTGGGTTCGATCCCCAGTTCCAAAGGAAAAAAAAATACAAAAAGGATTGGGGATATGACTCAGTGGTTAAGTGCCCCTGGGTTCAATACCCGGTACAAAAAAAAAAAAAAGAAAAAAAAATATATTTATATATATTTCCAATACCCCCCACCATGGGAATGAGATAGGAAGAGGGATGAGTGATTCCTGCTCTCTTCTGGTGATTTCTACAGCTCCCTTAGCTATAAACTACCTTTTAGGTTAACTCTATTTAAACTTCTAGAGACAATCTTTTTCTTTCAGCTTCCCTGTTTTGTTTGTTGTTGTCACTGTTATTTTGTTTTGTTATCAAGGACTTAAGTTTCCTCAGAGATTAGAACAGAGAAACATTAATTTGTGTCTTAACAAGCAATTCCTCACATGCAGACAACTATGTCCTATGACTAGCCATCTCTTACTTTTCTGCTACTTTAATATGAATTTCTTGCCTCCCAGACAGCTCCATCCACTTTCCCCAAAAATGGCCAGAACAAGTTTCTTTTCTCCCGTTTAATTAAGAAATATAATCATGGTAATCAAAGGAATTGATCATCAGTTCCAGATTCTTCCAAAGTCTTGTTTCTTCCAGGAAGTTTTGAGACCCTCATACAAATAATACTATTCTAGATATTCTAGATCTCATACCTTTTAAAATGAACTTTTATTTTTATTTGTTCTATTAGTTATTTTGACACATACATAAATGGAGTACAACTTCTCATTCTTCTGGTTGTACATGATATAGAACTACACAGGTAGTATAAACATATATGCACATAGAATAATAATGCCCAATTCATTCTACTATTAAAGTGAATTTTAGATTATACATCTTTATTTTTCCCTATTTGACCAGCATGGGCTTTATTCATACAGTAATTCCAATGCTTTCCCAAGCTTGACAGTTTCCTGGGAGCGATAGTATGCCTCTGCCTTATTCTGCACAGCAACTTTTTATCAGTCTCTTCTTTCCACTAGTCTCAACTTATTGCAGTCACCACTACCACCCTGCACAAAGCAAACAGCAACAATAAAAAAGTTTGGGACCCCATTTGGCAAGGATTGAAAAGAGTATGCTTTGAAAGCAAAATAAGTATGGTTTTCAAGTCAATATTTAGAAAAGCTTTTTCACTTTCTTTTTTTTTGGGGGGGGGGTACTGGGGATTGAACCTAGGGGCACTCGACCACTGAGCCACATCCCCAGCCCTATTTTGTATTTTATTTAGAGACAGGGTCTCACTGAGTTGCTTAGGGCCTCGCTAAGTTGCTGAGGCTGGCTTTGAACTCACAATCCTCCTGCTCTCAAGTGCTGGGATTACAGGCGTGCGCCACTGCGCCTGGCTTCACTTTCTATTAATTGCAAACAAAACAGGATTTTAGAGTTTACTAATACCATAATCCATGCTCCCATCATCTCTGTCCTGGACTCCTAAAACAATTTTCCAATTTCTATTCTTCCCCACCTCCAACACATTCCCCACACAATATCTAGTGTTCTTTTAAAATTATATAATGTTACTTCCTTGTTTAAGTCCTTTTGATGGCTGATCATCTGACACAGAGGAGAATCCAAACTTCATACGTTAGCCTCCAAGAGACCCTCTTCTTTCCACGCTTCCCTACTTATCTCATGAATTCCCTCCCACTGACTGACTCTGCTCCAGCCATACTAGTCTTCTGTGAGTTGCTGGGATATGACAAGGTCTTTGTACAATAAGGACCTTGTACTTGCTGTTTTACTGCCTGGAGAGGCCATTCTCCTAGCTCAGTCATTCTCATTCTTCAGGTTTCAAATTAAATCTTACCTTCCTAGATGGGCCTTCCTTGATCATCCTATCACAGTAATAGTAATTATTATACAATTACTACTTCTACAGTAATAGTAATATTAGTAATTAATAGTATGGATAAGAACAGTAGGTTGCACCTGTTATTTTCTATCATTGAACTTTATTATTTTTTCATAACATGCATTACTTTCAACTATTTGTTTGTCATCTGTGTTGTCAGCTTAAATGTTAGCTTTCCAAAGTCATCAGCATTGTTTGTCTTGTTACACTGTTGGGTTCCTCTTTCCTGGCATGATGCCTGGCAAATGTGAAAATCAGTAAATATTTGTTGAAGGAATAAAGTTTTAGGACTAGGAAGTACTTTAGAAGTCATCTACTTAGTCTAATTCAGGGTTTAATTTTCAGTCTTTTGTAATGCAAATGCAACTTACTGATATTTATACTGGTAGAGAACAAAAGAAAAACAGTAGCAGGGAACTATTTCCTTTTCCCAAAATGCTTTTTACCTTATTTGTTCTTACATCAGCTGTGTCTTTTACCACACAGACAGTCATGTGCGTCATTTATTCTTAGCTAATCAGCTAATCATGCATGTGGCCACTCCTTTGTTGGGGGAAGTTATAACCAAGTGGGTTTCAGATTAATGTTCATCTGGTTGTTCATGGAATCTTACAAATTTTTGTCTATGAAGATTTCTAATTATCTTGTAATATAGTATTTTCCAAACCATGGGTTTGAATCATCACTGTTTATTGTAAAGGCAAGTATAGCCTAATGAAATTCTTGTTTCACTCATTCATATAACTCTGTGTATATGTGTGTACTGTATTGATGTAAGATATATTTTACTGTGAAAAATAATAACAAATTCCTGAAAGCTACTGCCTAAATGAACATTCAGTGTCTTATATTAGAAAAGAAGGGCTGGGACTATAGCTCAGTGATAGAGTGCATGCTTAGCCTGCACAACTATTACATTCAATGTAAAAGTTCAATCCCCATAACAAAAACAAAAACAAGAAAGGAAAAGAGATGAAGTTCTCTGACAGTCTTAGGATGGTACACTTGTTGAACTCAGCCCTCTTCAGCCACGGCTCAGGCTACTCAGGATTGAGGTAGACAAGAGTGATAACTCTGCCATATTTCTGAATGAAAGAACAATCCACCTCATAGCCTGGAAACACTGTTAGAAAAATTGTTTACAAGCATAGGGACTATATCAGCTATTTGAAATAAACTACAAATACAACAAACACATTATCATTTTCATTGTTAGTTTTCCCTTCTCTATTCTTACATTAGAATAACTGGTCTGACAGATCAGAGCCAAAATGACCAGGGGTATAGTAAGACTTGGGGTGAAGGTGAAGTGAGTGAAGAGATTCACTAATTAGGTCAAAAAAAGAACATTGTGAGTATTCCTTTTTGAACCAGTTTTCTTCTGATGACATCTTTTACAGTGGAATAGGAAGCAAGATCATCCACTGAGAATGGGGACAGGGAGGAGGTGTTGAAGATTTGAGTTAAGAGGAGATATGAAGTAGTGGGAGAGTTAATGGACTAAGGAAATAAAACAAGGCTGTGGGCAATACTAAGGGACATGTAAAGTGGGCCCAGGGAATAATTATAGTTTGCATGGGGCATGTAGGTCTGTAGTCATCAGAGAGTTGGCTTTAACCAGAAAGGAAAATTCTTTTTAAGGAGAGAACAGCATAAACAAAATTAAGTGCCTAAAATTACATGGTGTGTAAATACATTAAAAAAATATCTTCTAGAAACCAAAAGTAGTTCCAACTTCCACCCAGAGAACTGGGAAATAGCCTAGTACTCCCCTCTTGTAAGTGAAATGTATAGCACACATGACTGAAATAAGGAAGCTGAGAGGAGGCTGTTTCCCTGGTCTCCCAACTCTAGGGTGCAGAATCCAGCTACCAGGGTCATTTAAGGCATGACTGAGTCAGCCACCTCTGTTCATGTACTACAATACCTGGAGGGCCTTTTAACTGAAAAAGGCTGAGTCCTCACTGTGCAGTAATAACTGTGAACAGTTCACTGGACGGTTGATTTCAGAATATATCAACAAACCATAATTCATATTTAGTAGGGAATTATATTTTTCTTCAATGGAAAGCCAGTGAAGCTATGGACTTGCCTCTTTTCTAGTCCCCCACCCCCGTACTAAGGTTTGAACCCAGGGGTGTTCTACCATTGAGCTATGCCATTGCACCCAGCTTATATGATACCATCTTTTAATGCATTAATCAAATCCAGATTTGGTTAATTCTCTTCTGTATAATCTTCTATTTTTATCTCAAGATGATGTACCTGAAGACTTTTACCCTATTGGAATGAATCTTTATAATTGTCCATAAAAATGCTTATTCTCAGGGCTGGGGATATAGCTCAGTTAGTAGAGTGCCTGCCTCGCAAGCACAGGGCCCTGGGTTCAATCCTCAGCACTGCAAAAAAATAAAAAAATAAAATGCTTATTCTCTACTTAAATGTTGCAATCATTTTTTTCTTTCATTCCACAAATCTTTATCAAATGCCTATTATATATCCAACACCATGCCATGCCCTAGAAGTACAAACATAAGCGAGGTACAAATAGTCCCCACCCTTGCAGAACTTACTGTCTTAAATAAGTAGTCACAGTGAAATATGGGAGGTGCTTCAAAAAGAAAAGATGATGAAATATAGGATGATCAGTTAAATTTGAATATCAGATAAATAATGTGTAATATATTAATAAGTAAAATATGTCCTATACAATCTGGTAACCCTGGGGAAGTTCAAAGAAGAAGCTTTTAACCTATTCTAAGGAATGAGAAAAAGTCTCCCAAAACAAAGGACATTTCAATTGAAACTTAAATTTTACTTTTTATACCAAATCTTTATCAGTGGTATTGCCAAGAAGGATTCAATTCTCTCTGAAAAATGCCTTTTGCCCATTCTTGGGGTATAGCCATTGTGTATCTCTCTGGAGTGTTCTTTCCACAGTGTGAAAAGAAGAAGGGGCTTAAACTCTTTTCTTTTTATATAAAAAGAATAACTTGCAAATTAGAGTCTATGCTGAAAATTCTCTCTCCCCATTGTACAGAAAATGCTGCCTTGCAGTTTTCTGTGTAACACTATTAAATTATCCAGGATTTTAGCAGTTTAAGATTTAAGTACTTTACACCTGTACCCATTTAGGCCACACGTGCTAATAGTTTCCAAAGTGAAATATTTTTGTATGTGCTCCAACTAGAGTACTTTTTTGAATTTTGAAGAAGTTACTTGTCTTATTTTTATATACTAAGAATAAATATCACACCTTTGTCCCTACCTGGGTCTCCTGTTCTTTTTTCCAGTGCAATTTCTAGCTAATGTTCATTACAAGAAGGTTAGATAGCCCAACTGGTGGTGCATGCCTGTAATCCCAGTGACTCAGGAGGCAGAGGCAGAATAACAAGTTTGAGGTCAGCCCCAGCGATTTAGCAAGATCCTGTCTCAAAATAAAAAATGCTGAAAGGAAAGGCTGGGGATGTAGCTCAGTGATAGAGCGCCCCTGATTTCAATCTCCGGTACTGCAGTGGGGCGGGCGGAGGAGAGGGGAGATGGGGGACCAAAATCATAAAAAGAAAGCTAGATATTTCTGCTACCATCCCCACTTACAAATTCCCTGGGAAGACACCAACAAACCCTTGCTTCTTCTAGGTATGATACCACAAATACAGAATGTAGTTCTATATTTTTCAGTGAATACATTATTTCAATCAGTCTATTTATAAGCATTTAAACCTGTTACCACCAAATCAATTAAGTAAGATGTCAAGGACGGAAAATCATTTTTTAAAAACAAACCTGATCATTGTCACTTGTAGAGAAGAAAAACTGCTATTTTTTAGAGAATGGTGTCACAGACACACAAAAAAATGACAATACTTCTCTGAGTTCTCTTTTAGTTTGACCTTCCAGGGATGTGTCAAGAAAGTACATCTATATAACTGCAAAAAAATTACATGCCTGACTGCCCCTCAACACATTTGCTTTCTCCAAGGAAGGAGGATCATTCCAGTCAGGATTCACAAGAGCATAGCACTACACTTACAGAGTGGACACTGTAAAGCTGAACCCCCATCCATTGGAGGATTGTAAATATCATCACCAGGCTAACCACGAATAATAGGGGTCCAAATATTTCCACATGCTGCATTGTGAGCTGCAATTTTACCAATTGCTGGAGTCCGCCAAGATATAATCTACTCAATGCACCAGTTACATGAAACAGATTTTTTACTTATGGATAGGCAGCAAGAAACAAAAAAGCCTAGGATCCACTGTGAATTGGTTCCCCAAGGCTCACGAAAACTGCCTTGGGCAAATGGAGTCTGAACTAACCGTGCCCCACTTATACCGCAGCTCAGGGACCCCAAAAGGCAGACTGCCTCAAGTTGTATATCTCAAGGGCAACAGAATGCACTGAGCAAACCTTTGTTTTGTTTTGGTTTACTTTGGGTACTAGGGATTGAACCCAGGGTCTTGTGCATGCTAAGAACAGACTTTAGGGCTGAGCCACACCCCTAAGTACAAAATTCTGGATGTCCTATGCATTTCCTTCCTACCTGAAGATGTTACATTCCCTAGGAGGGACAGAATAAGATCCAGGCTGTTTCAGGTAGTTTCCTGTTTATCACATTCTGAGGTTATTCTTGAGAACTAAAGCAAGAAAGGGGAGGAGAATTGGGTTTGTTAAAGGCCACCCAGAGAATTATCTATCAGACACATTTCTGGAACGCATTGATAGCTCTCATTGAACCCTTTAACTGATCCCCTCACTGATAGCAGAATTGAATACGACATTCCCTAGCTCCCATCTGGCCACATTGATTGGGCTGGTGATAGGCTACTGACTCCAGCTGAGCAAGGTCTCTTCCCAGGGAATTTGTAAGTGGGGATGGTAGCAGAGAGAGAAAGAGTCTATCCTTGTGGCTGCAATTATACAAAGTAAACATGAAAACTGTGGCTGCCATATGCCAGAAGCCATATGGATCAAATAACTGAGAAAGCCAGAATACTAAGGGGGAAAAAGGAAGTGAGAAACAGTGAGCTTTCTGAGTTTTTGCTGATCTTTCCATCCCATGCCAGCCTTGCTGATGCCTGACTGCTTACATTCTGCTTTGACTCAGTGAGATACCCCTATTTTCTTCTAATTTCCCCCTTTCTTCCTAAAATAGTTCAAGTTGGTTTCTATTATTCATAAATAAAAACACCCTGAGAACCCTGAGGGTTGGATATTTTTGCCCTCAAACCCTTCCGATGAGGAAGTTGTTTCTCTAGTCACCTTGTGATGTGCACACTGCTTTTTCCTTAGGATGTGTTTGGCTCATCAATCCTGCTAAATAAAACAAAACAAAACAAAACAAAAATGCTTGAAGGAAAGTTGGAAGAACTGAACAGAACTGAATTTATATCTAACCACATTACTTATTCACTATTTGACCTTAAACTAATTTCTCAAGCTCTTTGCGCCTTCATTTATTTATATGTTAATATCTGCCTTACAGGACTGATTAAAATAGTTATATCAAAATTCTAGAACAGGGTAGTGTACACAGTAGGC
The DNA here is from genome assembly GCA_020662805.1 of Glaucomys volans. Lineage (NCBI taxonomy): Eukaryota > Metazoa > Chordata > Mammalia > Rodentia > Sciuridae > Glaucomys > Glaucomys volans. The sequence continues at coordinate 130,486 of JAJEJO010005225.1, forward strand.
GCTTAATGTCTGATGGCTACAGATAAACATGGAATGATGACCTATACACATTTAAGGTGCAGTGACGCACACCTTAATCCCAGCAACTCAGGAGAATGAGGCAGGAGGATATTAAGTTTGAGGCCAGTCCCAGCAACTCAGTGAAACCCTCAGCAATTTAGCAAGACCCTGTCTCAAAATAAAATAAAAATAAAAAGATCTGGAGTTGAAGATCAATGGTAAAATGCCCCTGGGTCCAATCCCCAATACCAAAAAAGAAAAACAAAAAAGCAAAACAAAACAAAAAACATGTAGGCATTATGGTTTTTGACCTAGTCACTGTGATGATATGGTCACTTGGTATCCACGGACAGAGATAAGGCTATTATCCACAGTAACAATGAGGTAAATATTTAATTTAGATGATTTTCTATTAACAACTCTGCAGTGAATATCCTTCTAACAAAAATATTTGTGCATATATTTATTTTCTTATGATAAGTCAAAGCACAGGTACATTGTGCTGGCTTCTGGTGCCTACTGCTAACATTCCAAAAAACTAAACCTAGTTATACCTCTACCAGCAGTGTTTGCTTACATATCAGTGCTACAGCTGTATAGTGATCCCTCAAATCCATTCTCCTTTTCTTCCATAAGAATTGAATTTAGCCGTATACATGGCTGCCTGGGCTGACTACATTTCCCAGCTTCCCTGAATGTCCATGAAACTTAAGTTCTTACTATTGAATCATGAGATGCACAACTTCCATATTGCTTACTTAAAAGAAAACTTCTTGTCCAATCTTTTTATTTCTTCCTTCCAACAAACTAACTCAAACCCAACTTTTTTTTTTTTTTTTTTTGGAACCAGGGATTGAACTCAGGGACACTTGGCCACTGAGTCACATCCCCAGTCCTAGTTTGTATTTTATTTAGAGACAGGGTCTCACTGAGTTGCTTAGGGACTCGCTAAGTTGCTGAGGCTGGCTTTGAACTCGCGATCCTCCTGACTCAGCCTCCCAAGTCGCTTGGATTACAGGTGTGAGCCTGGCTCTCAAACCCAACTTGAACCACAAAAATAAGGACAATATCCTAGGGGATTATAAAACAGAAAGACTGAAGGACCTGGAGACCTTGAATGACTTCATGTAGTAGAACCCTGCTGGCAGCTTGAAGCACTTAACTTTTGATCTGTTATATGAGATGCCTCTTTGCTATAGAATCTCTGCCTATATCTTTATTTTTTTTTTTAAATTTTGGTACTAGGGATTGAAACCAGGGATACTTGACCAGTGAGCCACATCCCCAGCCCTTTTTAGTTTTTATTGTGAGACAAGGTCTCACTGAGTTGCTTAGGGCCTCCCTAGATTGTTGAGGCTAGCTTTGAATTTATGATCTTCCTGCCTCAGCCTCCTGAGTCAGTGGGATGACAGGTGCACACTACTGCACCCAACTCAGCCTTTATCTAAAAAGCAAGGAGGGATTATAACATGTTTTATTAATAAGTAAGTATGCCCATTGGTGTAAAAATTAGTTTTATACAATGAGCAGGTTATGTATGACTGCTTCATCCATAACAGACAAAACCATGAAGCCTATACTTACATGTTCCAGTATTTCATGTATTCATAAATGTTATTCATATGTACATTAAGAAAACTTTCCTCCACTGTAAAAGTGCAGTGATTGCAGTGCCAATCACTCTACCCTTCCTTTCTACAACAGTCCTTCAGTGTTCATGCACAGCATGTCTTTCCTCACAGCAAGCTACTGAATTTCAGGTACATAATTAACCTAAGCAGATTTCAGCAAATACACTTGAGTTCTCTTGTTTATTTCCAAGTCTGAACTTGCAGTTAATCTTTTATAAATATTTTGTAGGATTATAGGTCAGATTTCTAGAGAGTTACATTAGTTATACAACTCATTATGGAGATTCTAGTCCTATTCTCTAGTCCTATTCCAACTCCCTTAGCTGGGCACAGTGGCACTTGCCTGAAATCCCAGAAGCTCAGGAGTCTGGGGCAGGAGGATTGTGACTTCACAGCTAGCCTCAGCAAAAGCAAGATGCTAAGCAACCCAGTGAGACCCTGTTCTAAATAAAATACAAAATAGGACTGGGGATGTGAGTCAGTGGTTGAATGCCTTTGAGAGTTCAATCCAAGGTACCCCCCCAAAAAAACAAACCTAACCCAACTCCCTTAGTATTGTAGTGGGTCCCATGTTAGCTTTCTCTTTCCTATGTTCACTTCTGGAAGCTTTAATATATTATTATACTATTATTGCACATTAATTGGAGTACACACAAGAGTTCCTAGATAATACGAGTGACCAACTAGTAAGTTTCTATGAAATTTTTAGTGCTTCTTTTTTTTTTTTACCATAATTCTATGTTAAAAGGATTATTTTACATTAAATAAACATTCAGGAATCATGAAAGCCCTAAGAACTGGGTCATATTATTGACCTGCCTTCTGTTGAAGTTCATTGATCCTCCACTATGAAGGTGGAGGTAACAACAATTCCATTTTTCCTCTTTCTTCTCCTGCAACCACCAACTCTTGAGTTTCTTCTCTGTTTATGTACTACAAGTCTTCTCCTTTCTTGTAACTTTGGTCTGTTGTAAACTTATAATCAGCATCAACTTCAGATCCTATAACTATTAACTCGTCCTCTGTATCCCACATTGGAACTCTTAAAGAGAACCTGATCACTACCCTTGTCCCTCTCTAGAAGGAGATTTTGAACCAAGGTTTTTTTGTTTTGTTTTGTTTTTTCAGTTATGTCAGGGAAAGCAAGTAGGGAAGAGATGAGATGAAGATGACCATTCAAGGTTGCTGACTGAACAGGGACTAGGGCCACAGAAGTTCTGCTAGAAGGAGCAGTGGGTGTGGCACTGTCACTAAGATTGACTCACAGCAATAATTAATTTACACATCCATCTCTCTAAATGTATACTTTTTGAGAACAGGGGACATATTTTAGACATTCTTTAATATGTTAGTGCTCAGCACATTGCCTTGGCATGTAGCAAATTAAATTTTTTAAAAATACTTTTATTAGTTGTTAATAGACCTTTATTTATTTCCATGCGGTGCTAAGAATTAAACCCAGTGCCTCACACATACTAGGCAAGTACTCTGCCACTAAGCCACAGCGCCAGCCCACAAATTAAATTTTATTGAATGAAAGAAGGAATTGATGAATGGCTATCTTTTTAAAAATTTATTTTTATTGGTTCTTTTTAATTATACATGACAGTAGAACCCATTTTGATATAATTATACAGCAGGGAATGTATCTTTTTTCATAATGTAGATTCATACAATTCACGTAATCTTACATATACATAGGATAATACTGTCTGTCTCAGTCTACTATCTTTCCTTCCCCCACCCTCTCCCGTCCCATTTCTCTCTACACCATCCATACTTCCTCCATTCTTTTCTTCCCCCCCTCAACCCCAGGGCCCCCCCCCGTTATGTATCAGCATCCACTGATCAGAGAAAACATTCGGCCTTTGGTTGTTTTGGGCTTGCCTTATTTCACTTAGCATGATATTCTCCAATGCCACCCATTTACCTGCAAATGCCATAGTTTTATTCTTCTTTATGGCTGAGTAATATTCCATTGTGTACATATACCACAGTTTCTTTATCCATTATTCAATTGAAGGGCATCTATGTTGGTTCCACAATCTAGTTATTGTGAATTGAGCAGCTATGAACATAGATGTGGCTGCATCCCTATACTTTGCTGATTTTAAGACCTTTGGGTATAAACCGAGGAGTGGGATAGCTTCTGGTTCCATTCCAAGTTTTTGGAGGAATCTCCATACTGCTTTCCAGAGTGGCTGCACCAATTTGCAACTCCACCAGCAATGTATGAGTGTGCCTTTTTCCCCACATCCACATCAACACTTATTATTGCTTGTATTTCTGATAATAGCCATTCTAATTGAAGTTAGATGAAATCTTAGGGTGGTTTTTAATTTGCATTTCTCCAATTACTAGAGATGATGAGCAATTTTTCATATATTTGTTGATCACTTGTATATCATCTTCTGTGAAGTGTCTGCCCAGTTCCTTAGCCCATTTATTGATTGGGTTCTTTGCAATTTTGGTGTAAAGTTTTGTAAGTTCTTTATCAATTTTGGATATCAGTGCTCTGTCTGAATTGTGTGTGGAAAAGATTTTTTCCCTCTCTGTAGACTCTCTTTTCACATTATTGATTGTTTCTTTTGCTGAGAAAAAGCTTTTTAGTTTGAATCCGTCCGATTTATTGATTTTTCCTTTTATTTCTTGCACTCTGGTGGTCATGTTAAGGAAGTCTGGTCCCAAGCCAACATGAAGAAGATTCGGGCCTACTATTTCTTCTACTTGGTGAAGGGTCTCAGGTTTAATTCCCAGATCCTTGATCCATTTTGAGTTGAGTTTTGTACAGGGTGAGAGATAGGGGTTTAATTTCATTTTATTGCATATTTTCAGTTTTGCCAGCACCATTTATTGAAGAGGTTATCTTTTCTCCATTGTATGTTTTTGGTACCTTTGTCTAGTATGAGAAAACTGTACTTATGTGGATTTGTCCCTGTGTCTTCTATTCTGTACCATTGGTCTACCTGTCTATTTTGGTGCCAATACCATGCTATTTTTGTAACTATTGCTCTATAGTAGAGTTTAAGGTCTGGTGTTGTGATACCTCCTGCATCATTCTTCCTGGTCAGGATTGCTTTGGCTATTCTGGGTCTTTTGTTCTTCCAGATGAGTTTCATGATTGCTTTCTCTATTTCTATGAGGAATGTCATTGGGATTATTATTGGAATTGCATTAAATTTGTATAGCACCTTTGGAAGTATGGCCATTTTGATTATATTAATTCTATCCAAGAACAGGGGAGATCTTTCCATCTTCTAAGGTCTTCCTCAATTTCTTTCTTTAATGTTTTGTAGTTTTCGTTGGAGAGGTCTTTCACCTCTTTTGTTAGATTGATTCCCAAGTATTTTATTTTATTTGAAGCTATTGTGAATGGAGTTGTTTTCCTCATTTCTCTTTCAGATGATTCATCACTTATGTATATAAATGCATAAGATTTATATGTGTTTATTTTATATCCTGCTATTTTGCTGAATTCATTAATTAGGTCTAAAAGTTTCCTGGTGGAGTTTTTTAGATCCTTTAAATATAGGATCATGTCATCAGCAAATAGTGGCAGATTGAGTTCTTCTTTTCCTATTCGTATACCTTTAATTTCTGTGGTCTGTATAATTGCTCTAGCTAGTATTTCAAGCATGATATTGAATAGAAGTGGTGACAGTAGGCATCCCTGTCTTGTTCCAGTTTTTAAAGGGAATGCTTTCAATTTTTCTCCATTAAGAATGATGTTGGCAGTGGGCTTAGCAGAAAGAGCCTTTACAATGTTGAGGTATGTTCCTACCATTCCTATTTTTTCTAGTGTTTTGAGTATGAAGGGGTGTTGTATATTGTCAAATGCTTTCTCAGCATCTATCGAAATAATCATATTCTTAACCTTAAGTCTATTGATGTGATGAATTACACTTATTGATTTCTGGATGTCGAACCAACCTTGCATCCCTGGGATAAACCCCACTTGATCAGGGTGCGCTATCTTCTTAATATGCTTTTGTAAGCGATTTGCCAGAATTTTGTTAAGGATTTTAGCATCTATATTCATCAGAGACATTGGCCTAAAGTTTTCTTTTCTAGATGTGTCTTCGTCTGGTTTTCGTATCAGAGTGAAACTAGCTTCATAGAATGAATTTGGAAGGGTTCCCTCCTTTTCTATTTCATGAAATACTTTCAGGAGTGTTGGAATAAGTTCTTCTTTGAAGGTCTTGTAGAACTCAGCTGAGAATCCATCTGGTCCCAGACTTTTCTTGGTTGGAAGGATTTTGATGGCTTCTTCTATTTCATTGCTTGAAATTGATCTGTTTAAATTGTGTATGTTCTCCTGGTTCAGTTTGGGAGGATCATATGTCTCTAGGAATTTGTCAATGTCTTCAAGATTTTCTATTTTATTGGAGTATAGGTTTTCAAAGTAGCTTCTAATTATGTTTTGTATTTCAGTGGTGTCTGTTGTGATATTTCCTTTTTCATCACAAATTTTAGTAATTTGAGTTTTCTCTCCCCTTTGTTACTGTGGCTAAGGGTTTATCTATTTTGTTTACTTTTTCAAAGAACCAAGTTTTTGTTTTGTCAATTTTTTGAATTGTTTCTTCTGTTTCAATTTCATTGATTTCAGCTCTGATTTTAATTATTTCCTGTCTTCTACTACTTTTGGTGTTGTTCTGTTCTTTTTCTAGGACTTTGAGATGTAAGGTTAAGTTGTTTAGTTGTTGACTTTTTATTCTTTTCTTGAATGCGCTCAATGCAATGAATTTTCCTCTAAGTACTGTTTTCATAGTGTCCCAGAGATTTTGATATGTGATGTCATCATGATGAATGGCTATCTTGACTTCTCAACTAAACCATTAACTTCCTTGATTGGGTCTAGAATTTAACATGATCCTTAAAATAAACAAATTACAGAACTACCTTGGGATTGTTTAAAAAAGTAACTGAAGGGTTGGGAAGGTAGCTTAGTAGTAGAGCATTTGCCTAGCATGTCTGAGGCCCTAGGTTCAATATCTAGTACTTGGTGGGGGCAGAGTCTGGTGATAGGGATGTAGTTCAGTGACAGAGCACCCCTGTGTTCAATCCCCAGTAATACAATAAGGTGAGGGGGAGTGTAAAGCTGGGCACCATGGTGCATACCTATAATCTCAGTGACTCAAGAGGATGAGTCAGGATGATTTCAAGTTAAAGGTCAGCCTCAGAAATTTAGTGGCCCCTGTTTCAAAATAAAGAATACAAGCCGGGCGAGGTGGCGCATGCCTGTAATCCCAGCAACTCGGGAGGCTGAGGCAGGAGGATCGCGAGTTCAAAAGCCAGCCTCAGCAACTTAGCGAGGCCCTAAGCAACTCAGTGAGACCCTGTATCTAAATAAAATACAAAATAGGGCTGGGGATCTGGCTCAGTGGCCAAGTGCACCTGAGTTCAATCCTCAGTTCCAAAAAAAAAAAGAATACAAAAGACTGGGGGATGTAGATCAGTAGCGGAGTGCCACTGGGTTCAATCCCAGCCCTGCCCCCCCACCCAAAAAAAGTAACTGAAGCACTCATAGAATTTTGTTTTAATGATTTGCTTTAATGATTTTAGTTAGTATCAATTCTTAGTCTATACATAATTCTGGAGTGACTTGGGATAAGGATTTGTCTTTCCATGCACTGTAAACACCCCCCTCAAAGAGAATGTTTAAAATACTAATTTAAATTGGTTTTCTTTTTGGGGAGGGTTATCAGGGATTGAACTCAGGGGCACTCCACCACTGAGCCACATCCCAAGCCCTATTTTTTTGTATATTAGAGATGGGGTCTCACTGAGTTATTTAGCACCTTGCCATTGCTGAGTCTGGCTTCGAACTTGTGATCCTCCAGACTCAGTCTCTCCTGCCACTGGAATTATACGCATGTGCCACTACACCCAGCTTAGATTGATTTTCCTTAATCTGTCTGAATAAATACTTTATAGCAGTTCTGGGATAAGAGTTACTTTGTACAAACAGTAGATACATGCTTAAATACTTGTTGATTTCCTTCAGAGCTAGTAAGTCACAGACCCTGAAACAAGTGGGGTGGGTTTGCACCATGGAGAATTTAATTATCCCTATGGTAACACAGAGCCTTCTTGCCTACCACTTCTTCCCACATCTTTATTACATTTAAAGTAAGAAATCATTATTTTCTTCATATTTCATATTATATGTCTTACAGGAACCACATTCCTAAATCAGTCATTCTTGTATATAAAATATTGCCATAGCAACAATAAAAATAGTGATTGTAAGTAATACCTTATGAAATGAGAAATGATCTGATAATTATCCAGCATTTTAGGATTCAAAAATTTCCCCCTCAGTTTTGCATCACAATAATGAAGAAGTTGAAATTAAACAATTAGAACATATATACCCAACCAACAGACTGATGATTCTTTTTTCTTTTCTCTGTATTTTTTTTTTTTTTTTTTTGCAGTACTGGGAATCAAACCAGGAGTGCTGCACCACCGAGCCATATCCCAACCCTTTTTAATATTTAATTTTTAATTTATTCTAATTAGTTATACATGACAATAGAAGCATTTTGATAAATCATACATAAATGGAGTATAATTTCTGTTCTTTGATTGCACATATTGTAGGATCACATAGGTCATGCAGTCTTATATGTACATGATGTAATAATGTCTGTTTCACTCTACTATCCTTCCTACTCCCATACCCCTTCCCCTCCCTTTTAATCTAAAATAACTCTATTCTTCCCTAGTACCCCCCCTCATTGTGAATTAGCATCCACATATCAGAGAAAACATTTGCCCTTTGGTTTTTTGGGTTTGGCTATTTCGCTTAGCATGATATTCTTCAGCTCTATCCATTTACCAGCAAATGCCGTAATTTCATTCTTCTTTAAAGTTGGGTAATATTCCATCATATATATATTATATACACTTCCATATTCCTTTCCATACTGGTTTCTATAATCCTTTCCATAATGGCTGCACCAGTTTGCACTCCCACCAGCAATGTGTATAAGTATACCTTTTTCTCCACATCCTTGCCAACATTTATTTATTTTATTTAATTATTATTTTTTTTGCAGTGCTGGGGACTGAACTCAGGGCTCTGTGCTTGCGAGGCAAGCACTTTACCAACTGAGCTATATCCCCAGCCCTGCCAACATTTATTGTTGCTTGTATTCTTGATAATTGCCTTTCTGATTGGACTGAGATGAAATCTTGGTTTTGATTTGCATTTCTCTAATTGCTAGAGATGAAACATTGAACATTTTTTCATATATTTGTTGATTGTATATCTTCTTCTGTGAAGTGTCTGTTGAGTTCCTTATCCCATTTATTGGGTTATTTGGTTTTTTGGTGTTAAACTTGAGTTCTTTATATGTCTTAGAGATTGATGCTTTATGTGAGGTGCATATGGTAAAGACTTTCTCTTTCTCAGTCTGTAGCTCTCTCTTCACATTATTGATTGTTTCTTTTGCTGAAAAGAAGCTTTTTAGTTTGAATCCATCCCATTTACTGATTCTTGATTTAACTTCTAGCCCTTTAGGGGTCTTGTTAAGGGAGTCAGATCTAGGCTGACATGGTGAAGATTTGTGCTTACTTTTTTTCTATTAGGCACAGGGTCTCTGTTATAGTGCCTATGTTTTTGATCCACTTTGAGTTTTGTGCAGGGTGAGAGATAAAGGTTTAATTTCATTTTGTTACATGTGGCTTTCCATTTTTCCCAACACCATTTGTTGAATATGCTAATTTTTCTCCAATAAATGTTTTTGGCGCCTTTGTCTAGTATGAGATAACTGTATTTATGTACATTTGTTCCCCAGCCCTTTTTAAATTTTTTATGACAGGGTCTTGCCAAGTTGCCCAGGCTGACCTAGAACTTATAATCCTCCTGCCTCAGCCTCCCAAGTAGCTGGGATTACAGGTGAGCACCACAGCCCAGCACTGACAATTCTTATATATTTTGAAAAGGCAACCACTAAGTCACATCATGTTTAAATTTAAAATATTTGTTTAGAAAATGATAATTTTTGTTCATTAAAAGTTAGAAAAAAAAACATTTAAGAATCTCACACACCTATAATCCCAGAGACTTGGGAAGCTGAGGCAGGAGGGTCATGAGTTCAAACTCAGTCTCAGCAATTTAGCAGCCAACTCAGTGAGACCCTGTGCTAATAAAATACATATATATATGTTTGCAGATGTGGCTTGGTGGTTAAGCACCCTTGGGTTCAATCCCTGGTACAAAAAAAAATCTCAGTTTCTCTTCTCATGATTGTCCTCCCAGTACCTTTCTAGTATGTGTACATACGGGGTCAGTGGATAGAGAGAGTGAGACATAGAGTGCGACACAGAGACGCTGCCCCCAATATATTTTGCTCTGTATCCCAATGTTTCTCTTTAGTTAATAGATTGTGAACATCTTTCCCAATATATTAACTATGGTATCATTTTTATTTGTTAAGTAGCATGGATGTGCTGTTAAATGAATTTACCATACTTTATTTGACAGTCCTCCTTTTGTTAGACAATTTAATTTTTTCAATTTTTCACCAGTATCAAATACAAACCAAAAAAGAAAAAGAAGAAAGAAAGAAAAAAAGGGGGGTGGGGTGAGCAGGAAGGAACTGCAGTGAACATCTTGTGACACACATGGTTGATTTTTTCCCTTGGCATAGATTTCCTCAGTATTATTTTTGAAATGGAATTACTAGTTAAAAGGTATATACTTAGCCAGACATAGTGGCTTACACCTATAATCTCAATTATTCATGAGGCTGAGGCAGGAGGACTAGAAGTTCAAGGCCAGCCTGGACAATTTAGCAAGACCCTATCTCAAAATAAAAGAGAGAGCTGGAGATGTATTTCAGTTGTAGAGAACTTACCTAGCATGTGTGAAGCCCAGAAATCAATCCCTAGTACCAGCCCCCTACACACACACACACAATGGTATATAATCTTTAGACATTTTGTTAAAGAGGCCTCCAGGTCAGATGTAGTATCTTCTCTAATGCTGGATAATGTTTCTTAATACAATCCTTACCAATTAGATAGGCAAAAATGTTTTAATTTGTGTTTTTTGATTATTGATAGAAATGAAAAAAAAATCTTTATTCCTTATTTTCTGACTTACTTGTAGAAGTCCTTTGCCCCTTTCTATTTTTGGCTGTTTTTCTTTTCCTTATTGATTTGTAAGACTTAACTCTTTGTTTCTTTTTATTCCTTTCAGTTTGGCATTATACCCTTTACATTTTTTTGGTGACTTCTGAAGCACAGATTTTAGTTTTTTAGGTATTTAAAAACTCAATGTTTTGCTTTATATTTCATGCAATATAATTCCCACTCCCAAAATCATACAGTTCTTGTGTTTTCTTCTATTAAGTCTATAGTTTCATTTTTATATTAAAATCTTTAAGCTGGGTTGGTGTTGTAGCTCAGTGGTAGAGCACTTGCCTGGCATGTGTGAGGCCCTGGGTTTGATCCCCAGCACTGCATATAAAATAAGTAAAATAAAAAAATCCATTGACAACTATGAAAAAATATTTAAAAAAAAAATAAATCTTTAAGTTGGGTATGGTGGGTACCTATAATCCCAGCAACTCAGGAGGCTAATGCAGAAGGATTGCCAATTCAAGGCCAACCTGGGCAATTTGGCAAGACCCTAAAAAACAAACAAACAAACAAAAAAGACAACTTGACTCCCAAGATGGCGGACCTACTGGCCTCATCGTGAGCTCCAGGGAGAAGCCACCCAGCCTTGGTGACCAGGAGACTCGGGGCGAAACCCCAGGTGTTTCCTAAGGAAGAAACGCTTCCACCTGACAACTTTCCTTGCACAGATTTGAGTCACGTTGCACTATCTTAAGTTGCCCAGTATACACAGACGTGGGATTACTGGATCATATGGAGATACTGTTTTTACTTTCCTGAGGACCTTCCATACTTTTTTGCAGAGTGCCTGTGCATTCCCACCAATAGCATATCTGATACTCTGCTGCAGAAGCATTGAATCAGCCTGAGGCTAGTATACAGAAAAGCTTGAGGCTTGTATGTGGAAAGTAAGTTTTGATTTCATAGAAGACCAGGACCCATTCTGAACAGGCAAAAGAAAAATGCAAAAG
>JAJEJO010005225.1:147216-161755 GCA_020662805.1 Glaucomys volans
GATGCATAATGGGGGGGGGAAGGGTGGCAAGAATGGAGGAAGGATAGATAGCATAGAGGGAAGGGAGGGGTGGGGGCATGGTGTGGGGTAAAAATAATAACAGAATGTGTGACAGATACCATTGCCCTGTGTACATGTATGAACGCACAGATGGTGTGACTCTACCTTGTGTACAACCAGTGAAACAATAGCTGTACTCCATTTGTGTTCAATGAATCAATAAGTAAATAAAAAAATAATAATAATAAAAAAAGAAGACAACTTTAATCCACCAGGAATTTATCTGGAAATTTGGTGGGTTTTTCCCCCCTCAAAATAATTGGTCAATGGTCCCTTCATTTGTTGTATAATTTATACTTCCCTCACTGATTATGAAGGTCATTTTGTCATCTACTTGGTTCTGAATAACATTGAAGTTCAGTGAGAAAATATAAAGATGCTTTGTAGATCTAACCATTTTCCCTGTTTTGGTTGTCTGAGATCTCTTCTAGAGCTGTATTCTTTTTTGTTGTTCAGTTTTGTTTTTTCATACCAGGAATTAAACCCAGGGGCACTTAACCACAGAGCCACATACCCAGCCCCCCCTTTTTTTTTTTCAGAGACAGGGTCTTGTGAAGTTGCTTAGGATCTTGCTAAATTGCTAAGGCTGGCTTTGAACTCATGATCCTCCTGCCTCTGCCTCCCAGGCCACTGGGATTATAGGTGTGTGCCACCATGCCTGGCCTAGAGCTGTTTCCAATCAATATTTGTGTAGAGAGTGAAGAGTTGTCAGTTAAAATGCCAGAAGCATATTGAATGAATGTTTTTTAGGTCAGGAAACTTTATAAATTCTATTATTATTATTATTATTATTATTATTATTATTATTTTATTATTATTATTTATTGGTACTGGGGATTGAACCCAGGGACACTTTACCACTGACTTACATCCCCAGTCCTTTTTTTATTTTGAGACAGAGTATTACTGAGTTGCTGTGGGCCTCGTTAAGTTGCTCATATTGACCTCAAACTTGCAATCATTCTGCTTCAGTCCCCCCAGTAGCTGGAATTACATGTGCCACCACACTCACCCAACAGGAAGTGTTATAAATATTTTATAACAATGTCATTGCTAATGTAGACTTGTGAAATATTATAATTCAACTTTTCTACTGCTACACATCTGGGGTATAATGACATATACTTTAGGATTCTAACTTGCTTATAAGCCAATAAGACATTCTTAATGAATTACACATAATTTAGGCATAAATGTACATATTTACCATCATTTTTCAGAGCCAAATATTATTTATGAATTTAAAGTGCTCAACACTTAGTATTCACGGATAACTGTATGTCTGTGACCAGTCAGTAGAACTTAAAGCTAAACGTAGCCAGGATGGTGGCAAAGACCTGTAATTCCAGTTACTTGGGAGGCTGAGGAAGGAGGATCATAAGCTTGAGACTGGCCTTGACAATTTCGCAAGAACCCTGTCTCAAAATATTTTTTTAAAGTAGGAGGAAGGGATGCTGGGGATGTAGCTCAATGGTAGTAGTACCCCTAGGTTCATTCCCCAGTACCACAAAAAAATCCAAATATATGGGTTTATGTTTTTCAAAACAAGCAACATAATGATACCACAGAAATTGAAAGTGTTAGTCTTTTTTTTTTTTTTGACCAGGGATTGAACTCAGGGGCACTTAATCACTGAGCCTCAACCCCAGCCCTATTTTGTATTTTATTTAGAGATAGGGTCTTGATGAGTTACTTAGGGCTTCACTAAGTTGCTGAGACTGGCTTTGAACTCGTGATCCTCCTGCCTCAGCCTCCAGAGTCACTGGGATTATAGACGTGCACCACCGTGCCCAGTTATAACATGAACTTAACTACATACTTCAACACTTCCTGTCTGCACTTAACCTGTGTTATTTAAATCAATCTTAAATCTCTTCTGAGCCGCTCGGATTACAGGCGTGTGCTTGCCTGATTGTTACTTTTGAATTTGAAGCTGCAAACACAGAGAAACATCTGTGTAAAGAACGGATTTATCTTTGTACTTAAGTTGTCCCTTTGTTCCAAACAAACAAAGATCTCAAAATATGTATTTCTGATCTAAGCAATGATCCTAATTCTGGTTTTGTAAAGATGATAGGCTTGATGGCGAACACTGCAAATTGGGATTTGGGAATAATGACTTTCTCAACTATTTCACCTATAATATAGCCATGATTAAGTCACTTACCATTAGGTGCTCCTGAAAAATGCTATAATTGGTAAGTTAATTGTTATTGTGATAAATGTTTTCCTTTACTTTGACAATGACTTAGGTCAAATTACAAAACCAAGCTTATAAATCTGCAGAATTGTATATTAGGTCAATGCAGATTGATATATGTAACTCACTCTTCTACATTCCAATAAGACAGTTTTAGACATATTTTGGTGCATTTAATATATGTTAAAAATGGCACTTGCTATAACAAATCAGGATAAGTCCTTTGTGTGTGCCTGACTCAAAAAAGGGCTGTACTGTGATTACCAAGAAAACATCAGGTGAATTGCTTGGATAGTCTCTCTAAAGCCTGTTCTTTTCCCAGTGCTCATTTACAGTGCTGAAAACAAGTCAGGTAACTGGGGAATTCAGGCTGAAAAGAGGCTTATTTTCCCCTCCTAAGAGACAAATTTAATTTTATCTCTTGGCTCATATTATAAAGCATGGCTATTCTCCAAATCAGCATTTGAGGATAATTTCCTTAAAAAATGGTTCTTACTTCCTTCCTCAGCATCATGCTTTCTGCAATCTATTGAGACTATCTATCTACCTCTTCCTCTCCACAGCTCTCTCATAGATCGATTCTCATTTCATCTACTCTTCCTGTTCTGCAACATGAGTCTCCTGATCAATGCATGCCACTTATAAACCCCAAACTTTATAAGCTAGGCTTAAGAAAACCAGGTGATACTCTTTCTCTTGGAAGTATTCCTGATTTCACTCCTGTTTCTTATCTTGCTCCCTTTACTTTTGATTGTTCCAGGCCTTTTTTTTTTTCTTTCCTTTCCTAATCTGTCCTCTTCAATTCAAAATCACCACTGTGTTCCTACATGTTAGTCTTAGTGTTCATAATCCAAGGCAAGAGAGGTATGTGTGTAAGCCACACACATTGATAACTTCATTTTATGTTTTAGTTCAGATCTTTGTTCTTAGAACATGATCATAAGAATTGTGTCCATTGTACTTGCAGTGCCTATCACCAAAATAGTAACTTTTTGTTGGATTAATAAAAATAGCCACCATCATTTTTGTAAATGTTTTTTCTGGGTACCATTTTATAGATGAAAAGACTGAACTTTAAAAATTTAAATAACTTGTTCTTGTTTCCAAAGAGTCAAGACATGACTTAATTCTGATGGAAGGTCCAATGCCCACACTCAGTCTCCATACTAACAGTGCAGAGGCAGCATAACATAACTATGAAGAAGAGTTGTTCTGGAGTCAGACGACATGGGTTTAAATCCTGAATATATTACCTAATAATTTATACAAAGTCTGTGCTTCAGTTTTATCATCTAAAAAATGGAGATCATTTATTACATAAATATTCATTGATTACCAGCCATTTCAACTCAGTTGTTCTCCAATCTGCTATATTGCCTTCAATTTGACACATTTGATGCTGATGATCACCAAGGGCTTAGACCTATAGGAATAAAAACTCAGTAAATCACTCTACAAGGTAAAGCCCCCAGTCAGATGAGATTTTAGCAGCAAGCAAGGAAACTTGGAATGTGTAGTCATACATGCCAGATGTGGACTCATTAACAGGAGAGGGAATGAATAGTCTACATATAATGCTGGAATGTGTGAGGACAGATTATCCTGTTCTTTCCCTTTTAAAATAAGAACCATTACTGTTTTCTTCTCCTTCTTTTCTTTCTGTAGCAATTGTTGCCATCCCTGGCCCCAACAATTATTTACTGAATGTGCAGGTAGTAATTATACTTACAGTTTAGTTCATGGATTGCAGTGGTGTCAATCATAATCCTGAAAAACACAATCCCAAATACCAAAATCCCAAAGTCATAATCCCAAACCATCAGAATCCCTGAAATCAAAAATCCCAAATGGTGAAAATCTTGAATGTTTAGATCATGAAAAACTGAAATCTTAGAAACCATAAACCCTATGGGAGAAAAGAAAAGACTATAAAAGAAGCAACTCAGACAGGCTGAGGCAGGAGGATCCTAATTGGAGGCCAGACTGGGCAATTTAGGGAGATCCTGTCTCAAAACAAACAAACAAAAAATGGCTAGGGGTTGCAGCTGAGTTGCAAGTGTCCCTAGGTTCAATCCCCAGTACTGCTGAGGGGGAAAAAAAGAAAAGGAGGAGGAGGGGAAGGAGGAATAGAATGAGGAGAAGGAGGAAGAGGAGAAGAAATAATTCCAGGAGCCATTAATAAATTAAAGCCACAGTTGCCTGAAGAAGCCAGCCAATTTCCTGACTGGGTGGAAAATGCACAATAGGATAAGATGACACACTATATGTTGCTGTTGGATCACTAGAATTGTTCCTGCCAAATTGGTGGTCTATATAAGTGCACATGGAGTGGATTTCTACATACCCAAACAACCAGAATCATGGCACAAAAGGTGGGAAATTTTAATAGAGAATGCTTATGTTGGTGTATATCAAATTACAGAATTTTTAAAAAAGCAGTGCCACATAGAAAATCCATGTGAACATATTCTCCAGAGAGCCATACCCTGAAAGAAAAAAAGTAGCTATTCATTGTGATATAGCTATTCATTGTGTATTCAAAATACAATGATCGTGAGAAGCCAGCCAGCTCTTATGAACTACCTATATGCAAGTGCTCATGATCTATCTCTTGGAATAATCTTTGTTTCTTTCTTTTCTTTTTCTTTCCTTTCCTTTTCTTTCTTTCTCTCTTTCTCTCCCTCCTTCCCTCCCTTTCTTTTCTCTTTCTTTCCTTTCTTCCCTTTCCTCCCTCCCCCCTTCCTTCCTCCCTTCCCTTCCCTTTCCTTCCCCTTCCTTTCCCTTCCCTTCTCTTTCTTTCTTTTCTTCCTTCAATATTAGGGATTGAACCCAGGGGTGCCCTACCACTGAGCTATATCTCCAGCTCTTTTTTTTGTTTGTTTTTTGTTTTTTTGAACCGGGGATTGAACTCAGGGGCACTCGAACACTGAGCTACATCCCCAGCCCTATTTTGTATTTTATTTAGAGACAGGCTCTCACTGAGTTGCTTAGGGCCTCGCTAAGTTGCTGAGGCTGGCTTTGAACTCTCGATCCTCCTGCCTCAGCCTCCTGAGTCACTGGGATTACAGGCGTGCGCCACCGTGCCCGGCTTCTCCAGCTCTTTTAAAAAATATTTTGAGACAGCATCTAAGTTGCCCAGGCTGGTCTCAAACTTTCAATCTTCTTGCCTTAGCCTCTTGAGTAGCTGGGATTACAGATGTGTGCCACCATGCCTGGCTTTGTAACACACTTTCTTCACACACCAGTTTTCTTTTTAGTTATTTAGGGATTTTTCTCACCATTTAAAATTGTCAGCATTAGTTTTTTACAATTCTCTATGCTATGTATTTCTTTGAATTCTTTCCAATTCTTGAGGTATAAATTGTATAAAGGCTTTTAGAGTTCTAATTTGTTTCATGCATTAGTTTTTGCAAATTTGACTTCATAAAAGCGCACTATCACAATGTTAACTTTCTATGAAAGCACTGTCAAAATATGTCAAAATTTCCCTAAAATTAAGATTCCTTTTTTGTACATTTATGTTTGTGAATGATAAAATTTCTAAAGATCTTGACTTTTTTTGGCAACTACATATGCACTGGTGACCCACTGGCTTTTGAATGATCTCATCAAGACTTAGGTTATCTATCACAGTATTTCAGATGATAGCAGTTATCAAGTTGGGTACATAGC
Organism: Glaucomys volans; assembly: GCA_020662805.1. NCBI lineage: Eukaryota > Metazoa > Chordata > Mammalia > Rodentia > Sciuridae > Glaucomys > Glaucomys volans. The sequence goes on from JAJEJO010005225.1 coordinate 153,149, forward strand.
CTTACTAACCATAGTGATATGCATTTACAGATTTCACTTTCTGACTTTAATAAATTTTGGTTTGTCTTGCCCTGTTACATCCTTGCAACTGTTATTAGTATACCTGAGTGTTTACACTTGGAAAAATAAGTATCCATTTCCCATTTTATTGCATAAGGTGGCCATGAAGTGTTTCAGGCTTTCAAATATTTCTCAAATAAATTCTTTCTTAAAATGTAAATATCTTTTGAAGATTTTTAAAAATTATTTTTCCAGAAATAAATTTTGGAGACTTTTCTTTTTAAGGTACTTGGGGTTGTCCCCAGAGCCTTGCACATGCTAGGCAATCACTGAGTTACATTCCCAGACCTTTTTATATTTTTGAGACAGGGTCTCCTTAAATTAGTTGGCTGACCTCAAACTTGTGATCCTCCTGTCTCATCTTTTTAGTAGCTAGTATTATAGGTATGCACCACCACACTCAGCTAATTTTGGACATTGTGATCTTTCAGAATTTTAGACTTTAGGGATTTTTGATATTTTGGGATTTACATATTTAGGATTATGGCATCTGGGATTGTATATTTCAGGATCATGGCCCAAACTCAGATTGCAGGACCATGAGGAGTCATACTTGGATGAGATTATGCCAGAACTAGAAGAATAACAGGAATTTTACACCCAGAGATTAGGATCAGAATAATAACCCCAGACATTGCTTCCACTATTGGATGTACATTAGAATTGGAAAGAAGTTAAGTGTAGGGGCTGTTGTTCTAGAATGGCAGGATCAAATAGGTTGGAGATATTTTTGTCATTATATGGGTGGGGAAAGGCAGCCAAATAATTAGGTACAACACATACTGCTTAGGTCAGCCATAGTGCTCAAGTGACACCTCCCTCTTCAGCATAAGGGTGTAACAGCATCAAATATCCACACACATAACTTGTAGTCTAGTCATGACTGAGTGACATGGAGGTGACTGTTCCTCTCTTGTGCTGGAGACAGAGATGTCCCTGTGAGCCCTATGGCTGACCTAAGATTAAGTATCTTACTTGCTGTCCTGGGAAAGTAGAATTTTGAGGTAAGATGCATTAAGATGGGAAGTGGTTTACAGCTCACCAGGACAGCTTATGAATTTCCACTACACAGTTCCACAATTTCCCTGGTTATTCAACAGTTCCCAAGATTCCATGAGATATCCACTTCCTTTCAGAAAATCCAACTTATCTAGCTAGAGTTTTTATTTACATCCAAGAAAACCTTAACTACTGTATTTCCTTTGAATAGTTTTTTCTCACACTACTCATTCATATGTTCCTTTCCTTACAACCCTCACCAAAATATCAATTCACCAAGAATGCCATGTTTTGACTCATTGAGTTTTTGCTGTTCCTCTGTACAAGATTCCCTTCGTCTTCCTGAAACCTTACTCAAGAATACCCCTTCATGATACTTTCCACTGTCACCCTGTACTAATCCCCTTTTTGTTCTTAATAACATAATACCACAGAATAGGTAAATTATAAAAGAGATTTATTTTGACTCATAGTTATAGAGATGCAAGGCCTAGGAGCCTCATGTGGTAATGGCCTTCTGGCCTAGCAATCTGGTAGCAGAGACTCACATGGCAAGAGACAGGGAGTGTGTATGTGTAGGGGTGTGTATCTTGTCTCTCTTCATCTTTTTATAAAGCCACCAGGATTCAATCATGGGAATTCTACCCCCAATGACTTTAATCCTAATCTCTTTATAAAGGCCCCACTTCTAAACACATAATCAGATTAAGTTTCCATCCTCTTAATTACCTTACAATGAGGATTAAACTTTAACACAAGAAGACTTAGGGGACATGCAAACCATATCAGAATCATAGCACACCAAATACGTGCTTTGATTTGGAAGTCCTTCATTGTACCCATAGGGCCTGTCACATCACAATTATGGCACTTAATTGCATTTTGTCATCTTTGGTTTACTTACCTGTTTAGATGGCAAGTTCTTCAACAAAGACAACTTCTTACGTGAATCCTTTTCTCCTGTTCCATATTATTTCAATGCCTAACACATTGAAGACCTGTTAACTAAATGAATAAATAGGTAAGCAGTTTCTGCTTCATCATGAGGATATGCTCAATCTTACTGCTGGAAGAATAAGAGACAATGGACAATTATCAAGAGTACAAATAATAAGTGTTGGCAAGGATGTGGGGAAAAGGGTACACTTATAAATTGCTTGTGGGACTGCATATTGGTGCAACCACTCTGGAAAGCAGTATGGAGATTCCTAAGAAAGCCTATAATGGAACCACCATTTGACCTAATTATTCCACTCCTTGGCATACCCAACAGACTTAAAATCAGCATATTACAGTGATATGCATACGTCAATGTTCATAGCAGCTCAATTCATAAAATTAAGCTATGAAACCAACTTAAGTGCCCTTTAATAGATGAATGGATAAAGAAAATATGGAATATTACTCAACCATAAAGAAGAATGAAATTACAGCATTTGCTGGTACATGGATGGAACTGGAGTCTATTGTGCTAAGTGAAATAAGCCAATCACAAAAAACCAAATGTTCTGATAAAAATGTTTTCTTTGATATGCAGATGCTGACTCACAATAGGTATGGGAGCAGGGAGTGGAGGTTCACCAGATTGAACAGGAGGAAATGGGGGGGGGGAGGGAGGGAAGATGGGAATGGGAAAGACGGTAGAAAGAATAGGACATAACTTTCCAGTGTAACTCCACATCAGGTACAACCACAAGAATGGGAAGTTATACTCTACATATGTATGATATGTCAAATTGCATTCTACTGTCATTGTATTACTAAAAAGAACAAATTTTTAAAAGGCAATGGAAAAGAGCCAACATCTTTCTAGATCTGAGAACAGCCAGTTGGTCCCCATACATATGAGTCCAGTCAAAATCAATAGAGCTACCTACCTAACTCATGAATGACTCAGAAAATAATCCCAGAAGAGCTACTTAACTAATACATAGATTCCAAGGAAATAATACATGGCTATTGTTTTAATCCACTGACCTTTGGTGTGGCTTCTCAGGCTCCATTTTTGTGGCAATAAGTAACTGGTACAATATCTGTGGGTTAGAGTTTACCTGAGGATCACCAACTTGAGAGATGTGCTCACCAAAAAAAAAAAAAAAAATTAAATTCAACAATTGCTTTTACAAGTCTCATTATGCATACAAAGAGGAATATATTTATAAATCTGTAGAGATATGTATCATAGCTTGCAAATGTTTTAAAATTAGTGTAAGAAGCTGGGGTTGTAGCTCAGTGGTAGAGCACTTGCCAAGCACATGTGAGGCACTGGGTTCAATTCTCATAACCACATTAAAAATATAAATAAGGCTAGGGTTATAGCTCAGTTGGTAGAGTGCTTGCCTCACAAGCACAAGGCCCTGGGTTCCATCCCCAGCACTGCAAAAAAAACCAAAACCAAACAAACTAAAAAAATATAAATAAATAAAATAAAGGTATTGTGTCCATCTACAACTAAATTGTTTTTAATTAGTGTAAAAAAAATTCAAAACTAGATTTAAAAACTTCAAAGAAAAATAAAAAATAATCAATAATCTTTTTTATTCCAATACACCTGTTAATTTTTGCATTTGCTGAGCCTTTACTGATGTACATATGTATTTACATGTAGTACTAATAACAAAAATGTTGTATTTTGTTTTAATATTAGAGGGGTAAGTACCATATTCATACTTAATTCTCACAAGTATTTTAATGACTTCATAATAGTTCTTTTAATAGATTTATAAAAATTAATCACATCAATTGTTAAAAAGTTAAATTACATTTTTTTCCTATTATCCATATGATTTTTCTTCCTTTGGTATTACTTCTTCAGGCAATAAACATTTTTTCTTTTTCTTTTTTTTGGTGTGTGTGTGTGTGTTTATGTGTGGCACTGGGGATTGAACCCAGAGGCATTCTACCACTGAGCTATATATCCCTAGTCTTTAAATTTTATTTTGAAATAAAGTCTAAATTGCCGAGGCTGGCCTTGAATTTGTGATCCTCCTGCTTTGCCTTTCCAAGTAGCTGGGATTATACCCATGCAAATAATCCCACCCAGAAAAATTTTTGTTAGTTGTAGAGTTGATTTATGGAAATTTATCAGTTATACAAAAGAAAAAACTGAGGTTTTGGTTCATGAACTGCTTGTATTGTTGAATAAATACATCTATTCTGTGGCCTCATTCTCTTCTCTGTAATACTTGACACTTTTGGCTACTTCTTACTTTCCTCAAAATGTGAATTGTGTATCCTATCATGGGACACTGAATTTATACAACTCTCCTTGTTACTTGTCTGACCACTCCTTTGCCCTTGCCTATGGTCATGAGTTATATCCCCAGGACTTTTTATTTATTTTGAGACACTTTCCCAAGTTGCTGGGTTTGCAGGTGTGTACCACTATGAATTGTGGTTTACATTTTTAAAGCATTATCAGGACTATAACTTTTTTTTTTCTTTCCTTTTAGAGACAGTTACCAAATTGAAAATAGCCTCAATTTTGTTTTAGAGTTAGACAACCTGTTTCAAATGTCAGCTCCATTACTTCTTATCTGTGAGATTTCGAACAAATTAGTAAACCTGTCTGAAACTTTTCTCACATGTCAAAACACATACTTTGTATGGGTATATGGAAATTAAATCATGAATATGAATATACTGCTGTAGATAATATATAATAAATAATATGCATATTTTTGTGGTACTGGGGATTGAATTCTGGGGTGCTCTACTACTCAGCCACATCCCTAGCCCTTTCCTTAAAATTTTGACAGTCTTACTCAGTTGCAGAGGCTGGCTTGGAACCTGCAATCCTACCTTAGCCTTCAGAGTCACTGGAACTATAGGCATGTACCACCATGCCCAGCATAATAAACAATTACTAGAATTACAATTTAACATGTACTCTACTAATTTTTATAGCATGTTATATTTAAAAAGCAAAAATTATTTTTGGGGGGAAGGGATGAGATTTGAGTTAGTGAAAATATGATAACTCTGGGGACATTTTTTGCTAGGTGGCTTTTTTCTGATTAACTTGCTGAAGACAAGGTAAGTTTACACAGTATAATTTTGGGGTGGTGTGTTCAGGGGATTGAACTCAGGGGCCTTCTGACACTGAGCTACAACCCCAGCTCTATTTGGTATTTAGAGACAGGGTCTCACTGAGTTCCTTGGTGCCTCACTTTTACTGAGGCTGCCTTTGACCTTGAGATCCTCCTGTCTTAGCCTCCTGAGCCACTGGGATTACAGGCGTTTGCCACAGCATCTGGCCAATATGATAATATTTAAACCAATAATAAATAGAAAAAATTCATGAAAATGATACATCTGAGCCATTCATTCACATTTGTAAAAAATTTATAATACTGTTTGTAATCAAAGAAATTTGGTTCTGACTAACTTAGTAGCACCAAAAACCAAGTGTCTACACTTTAGAATTTAAAGAACCCATCAAATGTCCTGGAGAAAATATAAGGTAGGACTAGGGGCTCAGTGGTAGAAGCATACCTCACATGGGTGAGGTACTTAATCCCAACCCCAGGACCACAAATGAAACAAACAACAAAAGTAATAAACTATAAGGTCTCCTCAAAAACCAAACATTTTATGAAAACATTTCCAGCAAGACAGCTGCCATCAAGCGTGTTAAAAGCACTGAATCTGATGATGAACTAAAGTGCCTAAACGGCTTTAAATGGTTTATCATTTTACTTTAAAACTTTTGAACAGGCAATTGAACCCAGGGTTTTGTTCATTCAAAACAGGCACTCACAGCCGGGTGTGGTGGCGCACGCCTGTAATCCAAGCAACTTGGGAGGCTGAGTCAGGAGGATTGCAAGTTCAAAGCCAGCCTCAGCAACTTAGCGAGGCCCTAAGCAACTCAGTGAGACCCTGTCTCTAAATAAAATACAAAATAGGGCTGGGGATGTGGCTCAGTGGCCGAGTGTCCCGGAGTTCAATCCCCGGTTCCAAAAAAAACAACAACCCGGCACTCAAATCACCAAATTTGCATTCCCAACCTGTTATTTACTTTTTAGAAATAGCAACGTCCCACTACTTAAAATGGCTCTTTTTCCACATGACAGAAAGGGGCAAACAGTTTTTAAAATAATGCAATTTCTGTGAAGAACCTGACACGTGACACCTGCTGTTGATATTACCGCCACTATGGAAAGAAGCAAAAATCGGAGTTGGTTAAGACCCTCTAACATACTTTTCCTTCCCTTCAGAAGTCACCCTGCAGGGTTGGGGTTGTAGCCTCTGAAATAAAGAGTTTGCCTAGCATGCACTGGTTTTGGATTAAATCCCCAGCACAAGGGAGGGAGTCATCCTGCCATATACACCATGAAAAACGGCTAAATCTGAACCCTGTAACATGGTTCATTGTACACTAGGTATTTTTCTCTACTTTGGATCTGACTTCTAGCTTCTAGCTTAGCTATTTGTGGCTACTGGGAAAGGCACCTCTTTAAATGTTCCATTTATCATAAACGAAAAAATAGGGGGGGGGCCATGGAAAGCTTTGATTCAAATAATGTCTACTAGCTATCTTTAAAGGCTTTTTTTTTTTTTTTTCAGACAATGAAGACACGGGCACAGGGGATCTGCTTTCCACATATCCCACTCCTGAGTCATGCCCCAATTCCTCTCTCTTTCAATCCCACTTCGGGCTCCTAAAAGAAAGCAAAGGAAAATCTGTTAGTAATGACTCCAGAGCTTTTGTCTTCAAACGGGGTTCGGTAGGTTCGGAAGTGAGATGATCCACCCACGCCTGCCTACACATCCTGGCCTTGGGGATTTGGCGTCCAGCCCCGGAGCGTGCTTGGGCCTCGCTGGTACCTCGAGGCGCGCGCTTGCCTGACTACGGCCCATATTCAAGGGCAGAATCCGGGGGCGCGTGCCGGCACAGGGAAAGGCGGAAGATGCTGGCGGTGAAGACGGGCGGTTCCCAACAGCGTAAATGGGGGAAGGGAGGCAGCCGAACCCGGAAGTCGGTCTGGGCAAGAGGGTGGAACCTGGGGGGGGTTGAGACTTCCGGTGGCGCAAAGGGTGTCGGGAGCGGCTTCCAGCAAACCTTCCCCGGCCTCTGGAGGGACCACCGTTGCTGTAGTCTTGGCTTCCACTACCTGCGTTCGAGCTAAACGGCCATAGCGGCCACCACTGAAGCTTCCCTTGTGCTCGGTCTTGACCGCATTCGTTCCTAGGCGGCCGCCGCCGTTCTAGCTGCGGCCGCGGCCGACATGTTGTGAGGCGGCGGCGCGGGTGTCTGAAGGATGGTTTGGCCGAGGCGGCTGCAACGGCTGCTGGTGGCGGCTGCGGCGGCGGCGGCAGCAGAGGGGGCTCGGGCTCTGTAGACCAGAGCCCGGTGGGTATCTGCCCGGTACCGCGGCGAAGCCAGTTCCTCTGGCTCTTGCCTCTGCGCCAGCACTGTTGGGGAAAGCTTAGGCAATAGCACCCACACTTCTGAGGAGACACGAAAGTGGTTCCCCAGCCACTCAAATTTCCGGACCACTCTTCGCTTCCCCTCTCTAAGCCGGACAGTGCTGTCCCTAGAATCCTCAATCCCCCGACTTTACTCTCTAACTCGCCCTCAATCTCTCAGTCGGGTGTTCCTCGCCCTCTGGAGTCCGATCCTCCCCCTTTTTCATTTTCTGCACTCTCTTCTAAGAGCGCCCCTCGGATCACTCAGAGGGCGGCCTTTTGAGAAGTCTCCGTGGAGTTGTAGACTAAAGCCTGGGAGTTTAACAGTCGGGGGTAGGAAGGAAGGTACGATGGCTTCCTCCTCTGGCAACGATGATGATCTCACTATTCCCAGAGCTGCTATCAATAAGATGATCAAAGAGACTCTACCCAATGTCCGGGTGGCCAACGATGCCCGAGAGCTGGTGGTGAACTGCTGCACCGAATTCATTCACCTTATATCTTCTGAAGCCAATGAAATTTGCAACAAATCGGAAAAGAAAACCATCTCGCCAGAGCACGTCATACAAGGTAAGTCTTTGTGTGGAATTTGCTTTAAATGAGCGTCCAGGGGGACAGTCTGCTAGTTGCCTAATTTGTTCGTGTCAAAAGCCTTCATTCCTTTTCCTGGTAAGTAGGTGTTAAAGAAAAAGCCACACTAGCAGGGAGGCAGCTGATGCTTTAAGAAAATACCTATGTAACATTTTGGGGGTACTTTTCATCCAGGAAATACAAGGATGGAGTGCACACATTAAGGTCAGCAATTATCCCCCAAACAGGAGGTGTTAGTACAACTTACATCCAGGTCTCAAAGCAACTCCTGCCTGCAGTGGAACTTGGATAATGACAACTGAGAAAGGAACCCAGAAGTTCTCCCTGTAGACAGAACTTCAAGCAAGAATGGAGTTGGAGCATTTCTTCCCCACCTGACCTTTTCATGATGTAGAGGAAAAGATTCATTTTTTCGAACACATAAATTTTAACAACTCTTAACTTGAGTATGTTTGATGTTGTAAAATTTATTGGTGTTGAATAAAGGGAGTATATTTTCTGTTTTAAATATGCTTTGATGGTGGCACGTTCATCCACAAGTTACCAAAG
>JAJEJO010005225.1:161855-173284 GCA_020662805.1 Glaucomys volans
TTTTTTTTTTTTTTTTTTTTTTCCTTTTTCTTTCTGATTTTATGTTGCTGGCTTTGTTCTTTAGAGGTAAGCTTTAAAGGTCTGGATAGAAAGATTATTTAAAGGATTTTTTTTTTCTTTTTTAATGGAACATTTCCCTGTCTTTGTTACCATTTCTATTTGGAGATTCATTTTTTTTCTCTCTCTCTCAAGCTTTTATTGAAAAGGACTTCTGAAGGTTTTTGGCATTTCTTCTGTATCTTGGAAAGGATTTAGTCCAAAAATAGGGATTTGGGAGACTGTATTCTGCTGGTTTCTGGGAGGGAAGAGACCACTTACAATGTTTTGGGACACACTTTTACTTTTCATGCCCTTATGAAAAAGTTGCATTCAATTCGAGGTGACAACTTTTTTGTAATAATTTAATTAAAATTCTAACAATTCGTTGATGGCTTTTGAAGTCAAAAGAAAATCATGTTCAATTTTAATCATATTAATAAACAGGTAATTTTTTTCATGGCTTAACTTTCCTGTTACTGTCAAGTGGAGAACACATCTGTTCATATTGACTGTATCTACTATTTTACTGTCAATATTGACAAGAGGATTAAATGATTCACTTTTGATCCTTTTAGGGTCCTGAAGGTAGATTTAAAATATACCCTACTGGGCTGGGGATGTAGCTCAGTGGTAGAGCCCTTCCCTAGCACGTGCCAGTCCTAGTACCTGGGTTCAGTACCCAGCAAAGGGCAGCGAAATACACACAGACTCTGCCATTTTGTACATAGGAGAAAAACCCCTAGGAAGAAGCATATTTGAGTCTTAAAACTAGTCATTTTTCCCCCTACTTGTTTGGTGTGCTGAATAACAAGTGAAAGCCAAGCTGTCAGTTTTTCTTCTTGTGTTTTAATTTTTACGTTGTATGTGTGATTGCTGTCATAAATCTTTCACAAGATTATCAACACAAATAGCTATAAATTCCTTCTACAACTCAAAAAGAAAAAAGGACCTTGTATCAACATTCCCTTTTTTAAATGAAAATTGCAGAAAATTTCAACAGGATCTTGCCTAAACATTGTTTACACCACAGAAGTGGGGATCTGTTCAAAAATCCAATAACACATTACAGTCTGTCTTCTTGGGAAGAGTTTATTCTTTTCTAGGTTATATTTAGATTTCTGATTGACATGATGGAATAAAAGTGCAGCTGTAGCAAGCCGTATGCTAAATAGTTCAACTTTGGAATATGCTAAATTCGGTATGAGTCAGAAAGTTACAGTGAAAGAGAATTTTCCTGTGTGTAACGAGGACAAGTCTTATTAATTAAAAAAAAAAAAAATCATGTGTTGACCTGTTAGTCTTTAAAATTTAACAGTTTTTTTCTTGTAACTTTTTTTTTTTTTTAACTGGGGATTGAATCCTGGTAACTTTATTGAGCTACTTTCCTAGTTCTTTTTATTTTTATTTTTTCTTTTAAGACAGATCTTGCTAATGATAATGTTGTAATAACAAAAATATACATTTTAAAGTGATATGGTTCTCACATGTTAAAGTTTGGACCTTTAGTAAGTTTAATTAACTAGACTGCTTCAGACCATTTAATTTGTTCAGTTGTAACCTGGCTTTACCTTATCTGGGCACATTAAGCATTCTGAGGCATTTCTTTTAAATGCAAATTAAGGCTGAAATAATCTTATCAACCATTAAATCTGAGAAATACAGTAACTTAACTAAAACCTTTATTTTTTTCTGGTTTGATTATTTTGAGTTTAAGAAAGTAGACTTGATATTGAAGATCATAGATACCTAAAGGAAGTTATAAGCTATTAAAAGAGTTTTTTTGTTTGTTTGTTTTTGGTACTGGGGATTAAACCTACAGCCTCTTTACCACTGAGCTACATCCCCAGCCCTTTTTATTTTTTTAGACTGGGTCTCACTGAACTGCTTGGGATCTTGCTAAACTGCTGAGGTTGGCCTCAAACCTACAAATCCTTCTGCCTTGGCCTCCTGAGTTGCTAGGATGGGTGCCACCAGGTCCTGCTGAACACATATTGTTAAATGAGTTCTACCATGTTCTGTTATGGAATGAATTGACAATGAGAACCAAGGGCTGTAAGGTTCTATACTGGAAATTCTTTGACTTTAAGCAAATGTGTTAACCAAGGTTTCCCATTTATGTATAAATAATACTTGATGTGATTTAGAGCTTTCAGGCTTTTTTTTTTTTTTTTTTTTTTTGGTGGTTGTGGTTCTGGGTATTGAACCCAGGGTTGCTCTAACACTGAGCTACATCCTCAGTCTTTTTTAGTTTTTGAGATAAAGTCTTGCCAAGTTGCCTAGGCTGGCCTGGCAACTTGGCAGCCCTCCTGCCTCAGCCTCCCTAGTTCATGGGATTATAGGCATGCCCCATTATGTTGACATAATTTTCAAGTGTTGAGAATCAGATGGGATTGATAACCTTACAGGAAATACATTACAGTAAATACCAATCCTAAAATTAGTGGTTCTGATTAAAATATAAAGCTGAACAAATATAAAGAAAAAATAAAATGTAAAGCTGAATGTTTGTTTTTAACTTTATATGATGCCTTTTTCAAAACCAAAATTAAATAGAATGTCTTAACATTTTCTTCTACATTTTAAAGCTCTTGCTACATTTTTTTTTCTTTTGCATTTATGAGAATAGTATCTGAAAGTAATGAAGGTTTTTATAAAGTCTCTGAAAATGTGCTTCTTCAGCCACTGAATTGCCTCAGGCTAATTCTAGTCCCTCTTACACTGGTACTTTTGTAAAATACAATAAAAATAAATCCCTGGAAAATAAAATGAAAAGCACACATAAAATTCAAACTTGCTTTTTTTTATTAGGTTCAATAAAGTTAAAATTACTTTGTCAAATTGTTATAAACGTTCTTTAATGCTTTTTAAAAAATTTTCTTAACTCATTGCATCCAGTACAAGTATCAGCCATTATAAGCATATCTGATGCAAGTCTCTGGACCACACTTTGAGGCGCTTTGCTCTGAAGCCTAAATCATAATCTGTTTTGGAAAGTGGATGGGAAACAGTTTTGAAATTAAAGAATCTATGATGATTACAGAGAAGTTGTAATAATGAAGAATGAGAATGATATATTGTATTCTCTAAATAATCATTCATCTAGATTTTCCCTCCAAAGGACACATGTAATTTGCACTATATAATTTATTATATCAGGTGCCTTTCAAGGTAGAATTTTTATTACTTCTTTTCTTAAAATCGATCATTTGTGACAAGTATGCTGGAGATGAAACCCAGAGCCTTGTGTATGCTAAGCAAGCACTCTACCATTGAGCCCAAATCTTTATGTCTGGTGTCAGGGATTGAATCCAGGGGCCCTTAACCTGAGTCACATCCCTAGCCTCTTTTTTTTTTTAAAGATCTGTTCTGTAGCACATTCTTTTTTTAATTGATTCTTTTTAATAATACATGACAGTAGAACCCATTTTGATATAATTATACAGCAGGGAATATATCTTTTCTTTCACAATGTAGATTCACACGATTCATATAGTCTTACATATACGTAGGGTAATACTGTCGTCTCAGTCTACTGTTTTTCTTCCCCCACCCCCTCCCATCCCATTTTGCTCTACACCATCCATACTTCCTCTATTCTTTTCTTATCCTCCCCATAACCCCCTCCCATCCCACCCCTGTTATGTATCAGCATCCACTGATCAGAGAAAACATTCAGCCTTTGGTTTTTTGGGCTTGACTTATTTCACTTAGCATATTCTTCAACTCCACCCATTTACCAGCAAATGCCATAGTTTTGTTCTTCTTTATGGCTGAGTAATATTCCATTGTTCATACATACCACAGTTTCTTAGCCCTTTTTTAAAACTATATTTTATTTAGAGACAGGGTCTCGTTGAGTTACTTAGGGCTTCACTGAGTTGCTGAGACTGACTTTGAACTTGTAATCCTCCTGCCTTAGCCTCTAAAACTGGGATTACAGAAGTGCATCACTCCCTAAATCTTTTGTTTTTGTTTTGCTTCTGCCACTCAACAATTATTTATTGAATACTGCTAAGCACTTGGCATTTAGATACAGGTAGGATAGAGATGGTGAATTATATTCAGTTCCTTCTTTGCCATTATCTCTCATTTGTTGGCCTAGATTCTCAGGAATAGTGATCTCAAGGAGGACGTGGGTTTTTTTTTTTTATTTCTAAACATTTTTATTTCAAATCTCTTCACTCCTCCCCAGAAAGACATGGTTGGTATAGCAGTCATATAAAGGAGATACAAACACAAGAGTCAAAGTGTCTCCCACACTGACACAGAAAAAACTGGGAATCATACATGGGGTTTCCAAACAGGACCTGCAGCAGCTACTAATGTTCCTTTACAAGAGTCAGATATGCCTGTTAGTACAGTATATATAGACACCCCATTCTGGAACTAATCTGCAGGGACATCCCAATACCTACCTCCTCTATCCTTAGAAAAATACCCAAACACACACAAAGTGCATTTGTTTTGTTTATATCAAAACAGCTTTCCCGCTCCCCATTCCACCCTCAAACCCCCCACACGCCCATTTTAAGATTGGTCTACAAGTCTATTTTAACCATTCAGTCTTTTTTTATAGCTTGTGAAAATAAATTATACAGCAACTATTTTAATAAGTTAAGCACTCCCCTTTAATAAGTTAAAGGGGAGTAAACCAACATGAGGTTCTCACATGTTGAATGTGGTTTGGAGGAGGGCAGGGGTGACTAAAGAGGACAGAATGGTTGCAGGGATGTGTTTCCCCTTTTGGGTGAAGAATTGACAACCACCTGAGCCCAGAATGACACCCTTCTTTATTGCATTTCTTAAAAACAACCAAAAACGTACAGTAGCGATTGTGCTGGGGCAGCACCAGTTTGGGTACCCCAACAACCTGCTCAGAGCAGTGCCTGGGTCCTGCCTTTCCCTCAAAGAAGCACCAGGGTTAGAGTCATCAGACCAGCTTGCCTGCTCCACCTGAGCAGGTTAGGGAACTGAGGATGCAGCTCTGAGTGCAAACTGCGTGTACAATATAGGATCACCTGAGTTTTGATGAAGAGTGCCCTGTTTTCCTCACAATATCTCCAGGAGCCACTGTAATGACAGTCCAGTTGCAACTGGACATTTCTAGCTGGCTGCCTTTTGCCTAACCCATAACATTCTGGAGAGGGTTGGAGAAGACAAGAGAGTAGTTCCAGGTATCCTCTGTAACCCTCTGAAGATGAAGTGGAAGTGAAGTCATGTCACACACTTGACATGCAGGACTAACTTACTGGGAGGTAGATGAAAGTGGGAAGGGAATGGAGAAGGTGCAGATAGGACAGAAAAGGAGACAGGAAGAAATTAAGTGACCCTTATCAGGAAGGCCAAGAAGCAGTGAAAAGGATGAAGATGATATGAAATCTGCATGTAAAGAAAGGTCTTTCTCTGACAGATTAAATAATCAATATTTTAAATGCAACTTATTCCTCTATTTTTTAAAACTATAGTACCTAAGTCCCCAGTGCCTGTCTCTAGAACAACCCCAGCTCACTCCTTCCAAGGATATGGTTCTTAGGGTCTCATTTTCAGGCTAATGAGTCAAGAAGTCATTTTTTTAAAAAATATTTTTATTAATTGTTGGTGAATATTTATATGTGGTGCTGAGAATCGAACCCAGTGCCTCACTCATGCTAGGCAAGCGCTCTGCCCACTGAGCCACTACCCCAGCCCCAAGAAGTCATTTTGACCTGTTTTATATATTTTTAAAAATTTTTCTTAGTTGTAGATGGACACAGTACCTTTATTTCATTTACTTATTTTTATATGATGCTGAGGATTGAACCCAGTGCCTCACACATGCTAGGCAATCACTCTACCACTGAACCACAACCCCAGACCTTGAGCTATGTTCTTTTAATGTATTTTAAGTGAAATGCATCATACTATTCTGTCCTCACAAACAAGAAAATAGAGAATACTGGTTTTATCTATTTTAAAAGGTACTATATATATCATACTATTTTGAATGAGAAACATGCTTTATGTATTTGAAGTATAGTCATTCACAGAAATTCATGTTATAATAAAACTTTTCATGAGTATTATTTTTGTAAGAGAAGCCTATGTTAAGATGATTGTTGCTTGGGAAGTCTTTACCTTTTTTTGTTTTTTCAGTAGTTGTCTTGTTAATATCTGTCTTTCAAGTTGAAAAATATGCCAAGTATTTTTTCCCCTTCTGTATACCATGAACTTTCAGGAGTATAGTTTTTTTTTTTTATTTTTTATTTTTGGGGGGTACCAGGGATTGAACTCAGGGGCTACTTGACTACTGAGCCACATCCCTACCCCTATTTCGTATTTTATTTAGAGATAGAATCTCACTGAGTGCCTTGCTATTGCTGAGGCTGATTTTGAACTTGAGATCCTCCTGCCTCCGCGGGAGTGTGCCACCATGCCCAGCTCCTGAAGTATAGTTTTATGATACATGGCAGAGGGTAGCAGTCAGACTTCTGGGAAGCAAGTGATGTGTATTTGTTTTACCCCCAAGTTTTTTTTGTTTTTGTTTTTTTAATTTCTGTCTCTTTTTTTTTTTTAACTTTCCCTCTGTAAAATTGTTAGTGAGACCATCAATAATCCATAAGTTTACTTTGTTCAAATTCAGAAAACCCTTTACTACCATCTGCCAGAAAAAGTGGCATAATAAACATACAAATCTATTATGTTTATAGTACAAGTAACCCTTCTTCAAGATTAAGGTCAATGGATTTTTGCAATTAAATTTGCAAACCAATTTTTTGACTATAGTATTTATATAGTAGCTCTCTGAATAATATTAAGTATTAACCTTAGGCTTACCAGGATGTTTTTGGAAAGCAGTATTCTCCAAATGTGTAGTTTCTTTTCGTTGTTTTTGTTCGTGTGGTTGTGGTGTTAGGGATACAACCCATTTGACTTTGCAGATGCTAAGTAGACACTCAACTACTGAGCTACATCACCAACCCTTCTTATTTCATTTTTTAAAAATTTTGAGACAGGGTCTCACTAAATTGCTGAGGGCCTTTCTAAGTTGCTGAGGCTGGCCTCCTGAGTTGCTGGGATTACAGGCATGCTTCACTGTGCCTGGCTAGATTTTCTTAATGTGTAGTAATTCATGCCGTTTTGAAGGATTGTCTCTATTGTATTGATTTGTTATTTTATAAATTTAATATTTGAAATTATAAATATATTTGGCTTGAATTTAATATGATGATGAATAGCTTTTTAGGTCCTGTATACTTATTAAGCTACCCTTTTAGTTTTTTTGTTTGTTTTGTTTTTTTTTTGGTGCCAGGGTTGCTTAAGCACTGAGCCTCATCCCTAGTCCTTTATATTTTTTTATTTTGAGACAGGGTCTTGCTAAATTACTTAGGGCCTCACTGAGTTGCTGAGGCTGGCTTTGAACTTGTGATTCTCCTGCCTAGAGTCACATACCAATATGAAATAGAGTTTGAAGTTCCTGGCAATTTGACTTCAGGGCCTGCATGCTTACACTACTCAGCCTCTGGTTGTAGGAAGATGCTATTCTTATTGTATAGGTGGAAAAACTGAAGCTTAGAGATATTAAACAATGTTTTCAAGGCTATGCAAATACTGTCAACTAGGTTTTAGTTCTACATCTGTTTGATTTCAAAAGGGGGTAGATTACATATGTCTGGGAGGATTAGGCAAGCTTGATTTGAAGATGGGGTTTGATCTGTGCCTTGAATGCATTGTTATCATCATGAATGTGGGAAACTCTGGTTCCTGTTGGAATTTAGCAGAAGTATGCAGAGATTTAATGGCATGATATGTGGGGCTAGATCCTGGAAGACCTTAGTATGGGGTTAAGGAAATCAGACTTTCTTGAATATGGTGGGAAACTGTAAGCCATTCACTTGGTTTCCTTGTTAGTGTCTGGCCAGGCCAATTACTGAAATACTCGGCTGTTTTTGTCATTCAAAAAAGAAAAGATAAAAGTTTTGGTTTCTATATTGACATTAAAAAAAAAAGTTTGTTAATTCAAGTGAAAATATGCAGGCTACCTAGTCTTCACTTATTTTACTACTATGTCCCAAGCTCTTTGAAACCAAAAATTATGTGGTAGTAAATGTGATATAGAGAACTCAGAATAATGCCTTTCTGAGGTTTTATGGGGGTTGGAGGTGGGAGAAGGGGAAGGGGTTCATTAATTATAATTCACATAATAGTAATTTGCTTTTTGGTATCAGATTATTTTTTCCACAGAAGCTTGAGGAAAACAATTTAACATTTGAAATAAAGTTGCACATCATGTCTTTAAAACCAGTTTATATAGGAAAGTAGATTTGTAAGGGTGCATTTGTTATTTCCCCTGAAGAGCAAATCCCTGAAGTTAGAATTGAATATCTTTACCAAGGACATTCTGGTTCATAATTGTTGGAAGACTATAAAAAGTGATGAACTAAATTGATTTATTCTATTTTTTAACCACCTAAATATTATTATTGCCCAAAATACAAAATGCACCTTTAAAGTATGAATCAACATATAGAAATCTATACATGTAATTTTAAATACTGTGAACCAAAAGGAAATTTTATGGCAGAAAAACTCACACACACACACACACAGAAAAACTTTATGTTCTATAGGTGGGGAAAAGCTATATTTTAATCACGTTCATATTTTCATTACTCTAGCACTAGAAAGTTTGGGATTTGGTTCTTACATCAGTGAAGTAAAAGAAGTCCTACAAGAATGCAAGACAGTAGCATTAAAAAGAAGAAAGGCCAGTTCTCGTTTGGAAAACCTTGGCATTCCCGAGGAAGAGTTATTAAGACAGCAACAGGAATTATTTGCAAAAGTAAGTGATACATTTTAAATTATTTTCATCTGAATCCTATCTGTTTTGTTGACAGAAATGATACTGGTTTCTGAAATCACTTCTTAAATCAACATATGTATGTGCCTAGAGAAGTCTGTTTCTCTGGCTAATCACTTTGATTATAATAGAATCTGATATTTAGAGCTGGCCAGTTTGACTCAGGTTTATGTAAAAGTAAATATTTGCAGCAACCTGTTTTCTAAAGAGAGCCACTCCAGATAACTATTGAGATTTTACTTTGATGTATTTTCAGACAGAATGGTCATTTAAAAGCCTGAAAAGTATTCCTAAATATCCTTCAGATTTAAAATGATGGGTTAATGAGAAAATACTGTGTCAGATTTTATGCTGAGAGGCATACAAGGAAAACCTGATTGACATCTACTTTGTAGTTAAATTGAATCTTTAATATACCTTTAAAACATTCTAATCTTAACATTTAAAAAAAAAACTAATAAATAGAGCAGCGAAAGGGAGAAAAGTTTTCTTCTTTCTTGCTTTTTATAGTTCTAATTACTATTCTATGAAGGATTAGCATTAATATTCCTCTGTTTTTCAAAAGGAGGGAAGGAGGTGGCAATGCTAGTTTTTGTTTTTTGTTTTTTGTTTTGTTTTTGGTACTGGGGATTGAACCCAGGGGTACTCAACCACTGAGCCACATCCCCAGGCCTATTTTATATTTTATTTAGAGACAGGGTCTCACTGAGTTGCTTAGGGCCTCACTAAGTTGCTGAGGCTCGCTTTGAACCTTGATCCTCCTGCCTCAGCCTCCCAAGCTGCTGGGGTTACAGGTGTGTGCCACCATGCCTGGCAAGGCTAGTTTTTTGTTGCTGTTTTGTTCCTTTTTTTTTTTTAAGTAAATTCTAGCATGTCATTTGAAATTGGAAGACAGTTTGGGGTTGAATACAAGTGAGATTTTTCACCAGATACTATAAAAGCTATTAGAACTGAGAAGTATCATTTTAGATAAACACTTCCAAATTAGTATCATGATTGATTTTCTAGCAGTTATAATAGCTTGGTTTATATCAAAAAGCATTTGAGTCATATTATTGGGACTTAGACATGAGGTATCATTTAAACAAATTAAGAACGTAATAGCTTATCAACATTTATGACTTCTGCCTATATGTTGATCACATTGTCAGGTAATTTACAGGTATTATCTCTAATCCTAAGAACGTATGAGATAGGTACAAAAGAGGAAAAGGCTTTTGAGGCAGTCATGAACACATGCAAATGATATTATAATATATATGAATATGAGGTACCAAAGAAAAAATGATGACTTTTTTTTGGGTGTGGGGAGGTACCAGGGATTAAAACCAAGGCACTCAACCACTGAGGCACATCCCCAACCCTTTTTATTTTTTATTTTGAGACAGGTCTCACTAAGTTGCTTAGGGCCTTGCTAAATTGCTGAGACTGACTTTGAACTTGTGATTCTCCTGCATAACTGGGATTATAGGTATGCACCACAGTGCCCAGCCAAGGAGTGATGGTTTTTTTAAAAACATCAACAGCCATTATTTATTGATTCTCTACTATTGCAGATCACCAGGGGGCGCCAAATTAAATATATGATGAAAGAAAGAAGATGCTTTGCTAGATACTTTACATACCTTGCAAGATTTTTATAAAATAATGTAAATTTTATTATGTTCATTTGCATCTTAGGAACAGAGGTGAAGAAACTTGCATGAAATAATTGTCATTTGTTCTACAGATATTTACTTAAGTCCTCACTATTGCTCAGGCATTGTGCTAGGTACTAGTTTTTTAAGAGTCAACAAGAGGCATAGTTCCAGTCATTATAGAGCTTAGTCCACTGGCAAAGATTGACTTAAATAACACAGGTAAGTGCAGACAGAAAGTGTTGAAGTGTGTATTTAAACTCATGTCTTGGCTGGGTGCGGTGGTGCACACCTGTAATCTCAGTGGCTCAGGAGGCTGAGGCAGGAGGATCACGAGTTCAAAGCCAGCCTCAGCAACTTAGTGAGACCCTAAGCAACTCAGTGAGACCCTGTCTCTAAATAAAACACAAAAAAGGGCTGGGGGTGTTGCTCAGTGATTAAGTGCCCCTGAGTTCAATTCTTGGTACCAAAAAATGAAATAAACTCATGTCATTTTATGGCAAAAACTGTGCTCTTTCTACAATAACATGCTAATGTCTAACTGCCATTTTCTTTTTCTTTTTTCTATCAGGGATTAAACCCAGGGGCACTTAACCACTGAGTCATATCCCCAACACTTTTTTATATTTTATTTTGAGATAGGATCTCCCTAAGTTTCTGAGGGCCACACTAAGTTGCTGAGGCTGGTTTTGAATTTGCAATCCCCCTGCCTCTGTTTCCTGAGTCACTGGGATTACGTGCCTGGTCCATTTTCTTTTTTCTTTTTTTAATTTTCTTTTCTTTTCTTTCCTTTTTTTTTTTTTTTTTTTTAGATTGTTGATTTTTAATTGTGAGGTTCCCTTTTTAACTGGGCCAGCTACTGCCCATGGCCTTTTTTTTTTTTTTTTTTGTAGGAGGGGGTTAAGGCAGGGGCACGC